>PVKN010012691.1:0-20572 GCA_004027915.1 Capromys pilorides
GAGCTCTGTCCCTAACCCTTTGTACCAGTGCTAACACTGAGTTTTCCTGGTATTCTACCTCAGTCAGTCTCACTTTCTCATCACTCTAATTTCTTGTGCCTGCCACATTTATGTTTCACACACTAGCTGGATAAATATATTTTAAATCTCTATGGAGAGCTGTTTCAGTAGGCCACAGTAAATTCTCTGAAATAAATTTCATAGAAAAATAGTTGTGCTGGGGAGATAGCTCAGGCACAAGTGCCTGCCTGGCAACTGCAAAGTTCTGAGTTCGAGCCCCAGTTCTGGAAGAAAAAAAAAAAGTTATGACGAAGCTTGGAAATGAATACTGAATCACTTTTGTTTTTTTCTTATTTAGCTCCTAGTGCAGTGTAATTGTGTCTCTCACAGAATTCCTCATTCACTGAGATTGCGTTTTCAGGGATCCTTAGTGGGCTCCTGACCTCACAGTCGTTACTGGTACACTCTTGTTTTCCTTGGGGCTGTTCTACATACCTGTCTTTTTTGGAATACCTTGGAATTTGCATCGGCACCCTCGTCTGCTCTGACTATTCTTAGTATCCTGAATGAGCCCCTCATTATTCTCCAAAGAGCTGTTTTTGTCCAACTTTGTTTTCCTTTGCCAAAAGTTATATTCACATTTTACCTGTACTGCAGTGGCTCAGAAGTCAATACATTTAGACTTATGAGCTGTAGCCCCGAGCCCCCAAAGGTTGCCTAAAGAGGGCTGTAAGAGCACCTCTCCGGTGTCTCAAGTGCAGTGAGGTCCCTAAGCATAATCCAGTATCAGTCTGAGCTCATCCTAAGGTAGAGACACTGCAGTCTCTTCCTGACCTCTTCCTTTTAGCATGTTTCTGCACGCCTGCTACTTATTTAACTAATAAACATACTCCTGTGTAAAAATCTTTACTGTCTTGCCAGACCTGGTGGCACTAGGGAGGCTAAGGCTGAAGAATTGTGAGTTGGAGGTGAGCCTGAACTATTCAGCAAGTTCAAGGTTGGTCTGGACTATACAGTGAGACTCTGTCTCTTGAAACCAACCAACCAACCAACCAACCAAGCCACCCCAACCAGCCAATCCAAGCCAACCCAACCAACCAAGATCTTTTGAGTATGGAGCAACAAGACCTAGACAAATGTCCCTACAATGTTGCATTTATTCTGAGAATGAGCTTAAATTGTCTTTAGACTTTGACCTTATAGATTAAAGTGTTTTTTTTTTTTTTTTTTAAAACTGTTCTTCCTCATATTTTCTTTGTGATATGTGAGATGATTTGATTTTTTTCCCCCTCAAGGTAGGGTCTTGCTCTGGCTGAATACTTCTTAAATGTGTGTTCTTTTCTTGTTGTTTTTATATTTCTACAAGGTATGAATACTTGTTGGTTTCTATTGGCTATCCAGCCATATCTTGGTTCACAATCTTAATTGTTGCTCTGACCAGAATCATGGAAAGAATTCAGCGCATGAGGTGAGCTACCACTGTATCTTGGTCAATATTTGTCAAATGACACTTTTCTGTGGCTTAGTGAACATCTCTGTTTACCACGTCAGAGGTCAAGTGGGAGGAAGAGAAGAGGCATGTTAGGACTAACTTCCAAATATTCACACCATCCCCTGAGATGCATACCATCATCATCCCTCTGTGATCAGCATCCATATTTCACAGATCAGAAGGCTGAGGCACAGAGATATTGATAATGTTGCCCAGAGTTCATGCTACTCGTGAGAGAGTGTGTAACCAGGTTGCATATCCAAGTAGTCTGTTCCAGACAGAAAGCAATGAAATGAAAGCCTAGAAAACAAAGAATAATCAACCAGTATATAAGGACTTTCATGAGTTTTCCTCCAGAATATCAATCCATGACATTCTTTCTAGCTAAACGTATACCCAAACTTAATGATCACTAAAACACATATATCTAAGGAGTTAAAATAAGCACTCCTTTTGTTAACAACTCTCCTATAACCATCAAAATAATGAATTGATCCTCCTAGGTCTTCTAGATCTTACAAATCATCTGTCATTTTATCATTATTTTAAAACTTTATGTATTTATTTATGTTGTGGCCAGCTCAGCTTGCCCTGGGGGTGGGACTGGCGCAGCATGTGGTGCCTTTGACCGAACTATGGTCACTGCGGTTGCCTAAGCAGGCATTTTAGACTGCTGAGCTATCGCATCTGACCCTTTATCTGTCATTTTAGGTCAGATTGACATAATAAAGACTGTAGAAAACATACTTGTTATGGTTTGTGTCTAGGTATCCCCCGCAAAGCTTCATGCAGTCAGGGAGTAGCTTCTAGAGTTTGTGATGAATTCGTGATCCAATGCTGGGATTATGGGTGTGAGTGCTACACCTGCCCTTGGCAGATAATCTGCATACAAACGTAAGGAAGGGAGAGAGGCTTGCTAGTTGTCTCAGCTGCTGCTCCTCCCTTTGCTCTTTGCTGTTTTCTGCCACCGTGAGCTGCTGCTCTCTGCCATGTGGAACGTTTCCTTGGATCCAGCTAAGTATAGACTGAAATCTTCACTAACTGTGAGCTAAAAAAACTTTTCCTTCCTTGATTTTGGATATCGAATATTTTATTACAGCAATGAAAGAAAAGTAACTGAGACAGCACTGAAGCAAGATGATTGCATTTGTATCCAATAACAAACTTGTTTTGTTTTTTTGATATAGGGTCTACTTATCTAGTTCATTCTGGGCTTGACCTAATGATGTAGTCCAGGCTGGCAGCAATCTACAGTGATTCTCCTGCCTCAGCTTCCTGAGTATACTACTAGGACTACCAGTGTGCACTCTTCCATGAGGAGCATGAACTCTGGCATCATTATCAACATCTCTGTGCCTCGGCTTTCTGATCTGTGAAATATGGATGCTGATCACAGAGGGATGATGATGGTGTGCATCTCAGGGGATGGCGTGAAGATTTTGAAAGTTAGTCCATAAGAAGAGCTCTCTTCCTAACATGCCTCTTCTCTTTCTCTCACTTGACCTCTGACATGGGAGGCAGAGGTGTTTATTAAGCCACAGAAAGGAGTCTTTCGACAAATATTGACCAAGATACACCAACATGATTTTGGTACCACATCCTGTAGAATCTCCATGCCACCTAAATAGGTTCTTCTATTAAAGAAAACCAAAATATGTCAGGGCTTGGTTGAGTTTTGGAACAGCAAGTAGAAGCCCACTGAGCTGACATAGTGTCAGGGACTGCTTGAAAGCACAGCTTTCACTGATGAAGCCCTCATCATGAGCTTTGAAAGAAAAGTTGCTGGAGCCCAACCCTGAAAGAGCTTCAGTGAACTTCGGCTCTGAATGCAACCTGAGGAGAGAGCTCAGTGCATGATGTGTAAGTTGGCTTTGAAAGGATGAGGCACCCAGGGTCACTCATAGGCCTTTACTCTGTGGCTGATGCCACACGGACCAGAGAGACTTGGAAAGTAAGTAGAGATGACTAGGGGACTCTGTCACTCACAGGAGAAGCAGCTCCACTGCAAGCCTCACAGTGAATCAAGTTCCTCACATAGGGAGAGGCTGATACTGTACCAGAAAGCTCATTAACCTTCAGTATTCACACTGGTTATAAAAAAGGAAAAAGCCTTTTCAATACATTTTCTCTATTGTCTTTTCTCATTACTAGGGGGTCTCAAACTCAGGGTTGCTGTACTACTGAACTGCATCCCAGCTCTTTTTCATTCTTTTTATTCTGAGACAGAGTCCTTCTGTGTCACTAACATCCCCAAAGCAGGCCCAGCCTCCATTGCTGCTCAGGCTGCTACCCCAGGCCCAGCAGTCAGAGCGTTTTCAAATTAGTTCTTTGGCATAGTTACGCCAAGGTCAGTCAAGCAGAATAGGTTTGATAAACTTCAGTGAAATGTCATGATTCTGCGCAGCTACTTATTTGGGTGCTGAGGTGGAATCCAGGACCCCATGCATGTCCAAGACATGCTCTACCTTAAGCTGCACCCCAACCCCTGCTTCTGGGTGCTATTTCCATTTCAGGGTACTTGGGTATTCATCTTGACACCTTGAAGTTAGAATTGCTCTAAAGTAATCCCCCTCTTAACCTAGCTTAACTGGTTAATTTTTTAAGTGGAGGAGAGTATATGTCTGTACTTATCTGTACGTGAGCATATTCATGCATTTTTTTTTTTTTTCTAGAATCATTGGCTTGTGATATCAAAGTCAAATGTGCCTGTAATTCCAGCTGTCTGGGAGGCTGAGGCAGGAACAAGCCAAAGTTCAGACTGGGGACCTTATGATTTAGTAACTTAGACACAGTCGAAATAAATAAATAAACAAACAAACAAATGGCTGGGGATATATTCCAGTGCCAAAGCTCTGGGTGCAACCTGTAGTGCTGGAGGAAAAATTGATGGTGCCAATAAACAAGGAGATGTGGTTTATACCTAATATAGAACTTTTAGTTTGAGCTGGATGTGGTGGCACATGCCTATAATTCCAGCTACTTGGGAGGCTGAGGCAGGAAGATTGCAAATTTGAGGTCAGCCTGAGTAATTTAGCAAGACCCTGTCTCTAAATTAAAAAAGTAATAAAAAGAGCTGGAGATGTAGCTCAGTGATCCCTAGGCAGTGACAAAGAAAAAGGAGATAAATAAAAAAGGAACCTCAGCTTGCACTAAAGTTTGGGTTGAATTCTGTCCCTTAAAAAGATGTAGTGTTTGATTTCTAACTTCTGACACTTGTACATGTGGCCTTACTTGGAAATAGGGCCTTATAAACATAATCCAGTTAGGAGGGGGTCAGGGCTGGGCTGCAGTTCTGTGGTAGATGCTTGGCCATCATAAGGACCTCAGTTAGAGCTAATGGCAATAAAGCAAAAAGCAGAAAGAAGAGGGAAGAGTGTCATATGCCTATGTCCTATGTGAAGAGGGATACTCCAAGGGAGCCCTGCGTGCATGCAGAAGCTCATGGGGTGACATGATGCGATAGCTATGAGTCCCCACATCCTAGGAAGATGCAAGGAGACATTGCCCCTGCCCTTCCCAGAGAGCAGGGCCTTGCTTGCCCAATGAGTTTGGGTTTCTACTCTCTGGAGCTAGGAAAGAATGTCTCAGCAATCCTGGGGACCTTGTTCTGGTAGCCCCTGGAAGTGAATACAGATGCCCCATACCTGTGGGGTGCAAGGAAGCAATCAGGAAGGTTGGAGATTCTCAGGAGGGAGCCTGACATGTTGGCTAATATTGACATGTCCAGTGCTCTGAGCTTGCTGGGCTAGAGAGGCTCTATGGAAAGTCCTGTGTTTTCAGTTCTTCCTTATACAGACAGGATTTCTGGTCCCCCAAGTTTACGTGGTGGATCTTCCTAGTATGTTCTTTCATGTCCTATGAGGGGAAATTGATTATGTTGGCCAGTGCTTTGGCTTCTTACTGTTCTACTAGATCAACTCTGTGATACTGTTATCCTATCAGATTGCCATAGGCGGACCCAGCCAGGAGCTCCAGAGTGAATCCTGATGACCAAGTGTTTACATCGCTCCCTGTCTTAGCCCACATGTGTGGGCTTCCCTAGGAAGGTCCCCAGCTCAGCCAGGGAGATTTCTGGATGAGCGGTTGCTTCACTGGGAGTTTGCTGATCACACTTTGATGGTGGGCAGCAAGTCTTCCTTGAAGGGCAGTGCTCCTATGTGCCCACTGTAGGTGTGATGGTCTTGGGTGACTTGGGCCCATAAGATCCTGGCAGGATGTTCAGGTATTGGTGTGGCGGAGCTGCAGGGAAGTTAAAGGGGAGTACTCAAAATGAAGAACATGGCCATGTGGTGGAAGACAGCTCCCCTCACAGTGGGACGTAGTTACATGGCTTTCCTTAGTCCTTTCTTGGTGTGAATTATCTGTTCATCTTGGAATACAGACTATGTTCTGATGAAGAAGGAGGTGACTGGGTTGGAGGATCAGACTACTAATGAATGGGCACATCCACTGAGGTCGATTTCCTTGTTAAAGAAGGTGTCACGGATTGTGTCTTAGATGTATCCCAAAGACCTAGGTGATGAGAATTAGAAAAAAATCTTTTAATTCTTGCTTTTGAAAAAGCCAATATAGAGGAATATACTTGATGGTAGAAGATGTAGTTGCCATGGGAATTCAGTTGCCTTTGAGCCTCAGTTTCGTTTTTGGTAAAATGTGGTCATCCATCTTACTGGGATGCCTGGAGCACAGTGCCATGAGAGTTAGTGGAGATATGTACAAATATGTACTGATGCCCAGTGGAGTGCTGGCACTTCACCCTTTGTTTATTCATTCAATGTGTGACATAAGGGAGATGTTTAATTTGATAACATTGTCTTTTGAAATTTATATATATATATGTATTATATATATTATATAATATATATATATATAATATATATAATATTTTTGGCTTTTTTTCTTTTCTTTTTTCTGGTACTGTGGATTGAATTCAGAAGCTTTGTATTGTACATACCAGCCTCTTTTAAATTTTGAAACAACGTTGCCTGAGTCCTCCAGGCTGGACTTGAACTTGCAATCCCTCTTGCCTCAGCCTCATAGAATGCTAGGATGACAGGTGAGGGCCATTATGCCTAACCCTAGAAAGGTGCATGTTAAAGTGTTAACATTGTGCCACAAACTAGAAATTATTGAACACCTACAGCTTGTAAGCCACCAAAAAATGCAAGGCATTGTTTCCTTGTCTTTTTACTATCAATTGCGAGAGTATATATGAAAAAAATGTAAAACCATTAAAATATTTACTTGTTTTTAAGAGTTGGGGTAGCAACAGGGAAGATGAGACAAGGCAACACTGACAGCCACCAGTTGGACTGATTGATGTGCTTTTGTGGCGGGGAGGTGGCATTCTGGGTGGAGAGCTTGAATACTGTGGGACAAGGTCGGGCTTGAGCTGGGTTGGTGGGGTGAGGCAGAGGCGGTGGTGGTGGCTGGGGTTTTGGTGGTGCTGGCTAGGTTGTCGGCAATCTCCTGCCTGGCCCCCTCCCCACCCTGTCAGTGTTGCCTGTGAGTGAAGAGCGATGGCTAAGCAGTTGCAAAGTAACTATCTATCTATCTATCTATCTATCTATCTATCTATCTATCTATCTATCATCATCTATTTATTTATTTTTGTGGGACCAGGGATTGAACTCAGGACCTTGCACTTGCCAGGCAAGCGCTTATTCTACTGAGCTATCTCCCCTGCCCTGTAAGGTGTTTTTAAAAGATGGTTTTGTATCACATTGAATCCACGAGTGAAGCATTTTTGTGCATGGCCGTGTTCCTTCTTTCCACATTGCCTGTGCTGCCTTTGAGATAAGCTGGAGTTGAGCACCATTACCCTGGTGTCCCAAATGCTCGCTGCGTGGCCTTCACTGAGCTCAGAGGGCAAAGGAAAACATCGTGTATGCAGGGGCTGAGACTGGGAACAGCTCTAGAAGGATCTAGAAAAGGGGCGGACACAAGAAGAGGAGGAAGAAGGGAGGAGGAGACAGTGTCCAGGGGGAACCACAGCAGGGAAATTCTTAAAGGGCAGCTTCCTAGGGCCATTGCTCTGAGACAGCAGGGCAGTGTGCTCCCAGGGGAGGGCCGGGGCGTCTCCTTCCAGCCCAGCCTCTGACAGCTGCTGTGCAAGAGCTGCAGGGTCCCGGGAGGCGTGGGGTGGTGGAGGGGAATCAGGAAGGCTTTCATGGAGAAACACCTCTGTACTTGTGTGTGAGACAGAATGCACAAGACCTGTGAATACTTGTCCTTTTAAGCTAATTTGGTTTTTATTTGTTTATGCTGCTGTGGGATTCAAACCCAGGGCCCGGAACTTGTGGGCCAGGGCTCCACCACCCAGCTATGTCACCAGACTGAGTGAATTTTAAAATGAGTAAATGACCATTCTTCAAACTACAATTTTGTAATTTTTTCCCTTTCTAAAATCATTATCCAATGGAAATCCACTCTGGGTACCTTTATGCAGAGGGAACTAGAGCAATCAGGGTGTGAGGATTTGCAGGGGCTGGGAAAGGAAGTGCAACCCAAGAAGTGAGGATGGAGAGTCTCCACTCAGCATTTTGTTTTAATTAATTAACTAATTATTAATTATTTTTTAATGTGTTTAGTACAGGGTCTACAGGGTCTACAGGGTCTCACTATATAGATCAGACTCATAGTGATCCATCTGTGTTCAGCTTCCCAAGTGCTGGGATTACAGGCACACACCACCATGCCCAGTTTCAATTGCCATCTGAGCATACCCTGGGGGCGGGGCTGGCACCACATGCTGGGGATTGAGCCCCGGTTGCTGTGCTCTGCCTAAGTAGACAGGTTTAGTCTGCTGAGCTATCTGGCCAGCCCTTATTTATTTATTTATTTATTTATTTTTGCAGGAAATTTTTTTTTTCCTAGTGGAAGCTTTGAGTCTTCTCACAACAGGAAGGTCTTACTGCATCAGCACCTTGAAGCCTTCGCAGCGGCACGTTGGTGGCTCTGATTCAATGAAGTGCTCTAGACCTGGAAGTCCACAGATGAGGGTTTGAATCTGTCTCCTGTCCCCCAAATCTCTCATCCCTGGCCTGAGGAGCAGACTTAGGGTCTCTTGCCTGGTGCACCCATCTGGGACACTAACCCACCCCACAGGGGACTGCCGTGAAGGCAGGTAGCAGGTTCTGAGTGGGACGTTGAGAGCACAGGGCTGGCACCAAGTTCATTCTCGACACAAACCACTACCCGTGCTGGGTGGGTAAGCTTGTAGGTCCACTTGGTGAGGCCATGGGGCCCAGTGCCTAGTCAGTCATGAGGCTCAGTCTTGCGGGAGAGATCTTTAGATGTGAGCCACAGTTGGATCAATAGACCTTGAGTACAGCTGATCACCCCTCCTGCTGGGAGTCAGCCTCCTCGAATGAGTAGCAGAAAAGGAAAGACTGTGGGAGAAGAAAGATTGAGATTCCTTGGGGAAGAAAGACATGTCTTTGTGTTGGTTCTATTTCTTTGGAGAACTCTGATAAAATAATATCTAAGTTAGATGATAATAATTAACAATGAATATTTTACTATGTGAAGACATATTTGACTTACATCCCAGTGAATGAATATACACAGATAATATTACATTATTAGTGGGTTACAGTGTCCCCTTTACACCCCCCCCCAGTACTGGGTATTGAGTCCACACCCTTTCTGTTGAGCTACATACCCAGCCTATACTGGGATTTCTTTTTCCTTTCTTTCTTTCTTTTTTTATTTTCCTTAAACATAGGCTCACTTAGTCCTAAATTGCCTAGGCAAGGCTCAGACTTGCAGTCCTCCTGCCTCAGCCTCCAAGTGCTGGACAGGCTTATTCCACCATGCCCCATTGGTCACAGTATTCTTGATTTCTGGGACCAAATGTGATTGTAAAAATGGCTACTAATTGGAGTTGGCATGTACCTTCAAACATATTTAGTACTGTGACAACTTTACTTACTGTCTATATCACTTTCCATGGCATCCTCCTTTAATTTTTCCACTGGGATCAATGCATCTGTATTTGTACTTTGGAAGTTAAAATTTTTATGTCTCTTCCTACCAGTCAGTAAAGTGCTTTATCTTAAAAACTAAGAATCATGTTGTTATGTTTGCCCATTAGATAAATTCATTGAAACTATCTTTTAAAAAAATCACTGGATGAAAAATTAAAAAGTGAAGTTAGACTCTAAAAATACTTTACAACTATACTATTCTATTTTGCCTACATCTCTGGGAAGATCATTGATAAAAACTTTATTCTGTGCCTAAGTTAAAGTCTTAGGCCAGCTGGGGTGTAACTCAGTGGTAGAGTACTTGCCTGGTACATAGGAGGCCTTAGGTTCAATCCCAACACTGTGGGAGTCAGGGGTATTGACCAGGGCCCAACGCAGGACCAAATGTTTGCTGTCATCGTCATAGAACCCAGAACTCTGTGTGTGAGCATGAGCTCTCCTCTCCAGCTTCACCCCTGCCCAGTAAAATTTAGAAACAAAGACATCTCTCTGATGAATATGTGCAATGTTTGTTGAAATCAAATTAATTGTACATAGGAGAGGGTTTAATTTTACATTCCATGAAGCTCTTGATAAAGAGATCTACTCACAAAGCAGATCCAAATTCCACATTTTTGGGTCTATCACAGAAGAATTTTGTTTGCATGGTGTCTGAAGAAAATATGTTGTGCCAGCATGTGGGGATGCTATCCCGTTTCTATGGTAACCCCTTTTCTGCTAGTGTTTGTGGATCTTCAGATGCTATCTTTTAGGGTTTCGCAGCATGCTAGGAAGGGAGAAGGACAAGTTGTTCTCACCTGACAGTGAAATTGAGGTAAGCAGTTACTCGCACTCTCCTTGAATGAGTCACTGACTGAGCAGGAGATGTGACACCAGACAGAATTCTGCTATTGACTAGGCCGTGGAGGGCCTGCAACATTTCTCGTAAGCCCATTAAATCCCTTTTTCTTTTCCTAGTTAATGACTGCTCAGTTGATCCTTCCTTATCTGTTCTGAGGAAAAAAGGGAAGAACAGGCCACAATCTCACATGGTAGAGGATACAAAAATAATTTGGATTTGGCGAGGGGATCTGTTTTTGTACTTACATTGGAAACTGGGTGTGTCTGGCGTTCTAGAAATTTATGGCATTCCAGGGCAACTGAAGAAATGATTTCAGGGGACCCAGTTTTTCTTGCTAGCTTCTCAGCCCACCCCTTCCCCGCTCCCTGCTGGGGTCAGATCGGACAGCACCATCCCTCAGCCTGATGTATCCCACTGCCTGAGGACAGCTGGCTCTCTGCCTCTCTACACCCTACCACGGGACATTCATCTAAACCTCTCCCCAGGAAGCAGAGGAGCTGGCTTCTCGCATGAGAAGTTGTTAATGATTCCTCTTTTGTGTGGTGCTGGGGATTGAAGCCAGGGCCCTGCACATGCTTAGAATGCTCTCTTGTTTGAGTCACACTCCCCGCCAAAACCATTATTACTGAATGTTTTCCTCAGTGCTAGGAACTGCGTTAAATTTTTGTTGTTGTTGTTCAAGTGCTGACAATTGAATCCAAGGTCTTGCACATCCAGGCAAATACTCTATCTCAGCTACCCTCCCGACCCTGTTAATCATTTAAAGTTTTTTTTTTTTTTAACACAAAAGCAGTAATGAGGGACAAAGGAAATTGAAAGCGAGACTTTCACCAACGGCCAATAATAAGAATATAAAGTTGTGTGGAGGCGCATGCCTGCAATTGCAGATCTAAGGAGACTGAGGCAGAGGATCAGCATGAGTTCAAGGCCAATCTGGGCTACATCGTGAATTCGAGTCCAGCCTAAATGACACAGACCTTGCCTCAAGAAACAAAAACATACAGACAAAACCACACAAATAAACAAGAAAGCGGTATGAATATGGATAATAACAGTATCGAAAATTCTATACAAAGGTGAAAGCATTTTATTTCAAATTTTGTGATAAACGAGAATGTGTTCTTTTACAACAGATACTTGCTAGGAATTATTAGTGGCTGAGTCGATGGCAGGAACTTGCACATGAAAATGGAGTGGAGGTTGGAAGTCAAAGACGCTCAGCAGCAGGTAGGAGAGGCTGTTGCTCAGTGGAGCCCCTTGGCCAGGCCTTGGCAGAAGGCCCGAAACTCAATGCGGAGTCACTTCCGTCAGAGCCCCGCGTCACTGAGCCCGGACTCTTTATCTGGCCTTCCGAGAAATGAGGATTAGAGAGATAAATGGCAACTTTCCCAGTCAGGCCTCCTTCGATTGCCGTGATAATGAAGTCCGCTCGCCTTAATCCTTCTACCGAAAGCTAACCTGATAGCCCAACGTTAATCATAAGTTATTTTTTCATTGTTCTGTCGCCTGGCACCCACCACACGAGGATGGCAAGCTTGGCGTGAACGATCCACTGTATTTCTGTTTTCTTCAGCTCTTCTTGGCCTATGAAGCCAAGCTCTTCTCCATCCATACCTAGTGCTACCTGATTCTGGAATGGAAAATAAAGCCAATGAAGTCTTTCAACTACATTGTAAGGATTCTTGTTTCTTCGTGGTAATGAGAATTGGACCCAGGACCTTTGGACTGAGTTAGATCACCAACTTTTCTGTATTCTCTTACGTTTTTCAGGCAGAATCTAGCTGAATTGCTGCATATTCAGGATAGGCTTGCCTTGGCAGCCCTCCTGCCTCAGCCCTTTGGAGGGCCGAGCTTGTGGGCTACCGCGCAATACCAGGTGTGTGCGTGTGTGCGCAGTATTTTTACTCCATTGATCGCCTCACTTTCTCATAGCATATTTTTCACTTGTTTTCTTCTGTTAATCATTGTAAAGCGAGCAAATGCAATCCCGTACTACCATAATATTTTAGGCAATAATTGACTGTAGCTACCATGGTCCCAGAAAGTTGTAATGGAGCGAAAATAATTTCCTATTGCTGTGACGTGGTGCTGTCCTAGCACAACACATTACTCATATTTGTGGCAATCTTGGTATAAACAGAACTATTACACTCCTAGTGGTATAAAAGTATAACAGTGTAATTATGTATAGTACATGATACGTAATAATGGTATTGTGTGTGTGTGTGTGTGTGTGTGTGTGTGTGTGTGTGTGCGCGCATTGGGACAAAATCTCGCTACGTTATTCAGCTGGCCTTGAGTTTCCAGTGCTCTTCCTGCCTCAGATTCCTGAGTGCTGGGATTATAGGCTTGTGGCACTGTACACTCATTTTTAAATCATTCTTTTAGAAGATATTCTTCCTATATTTTGTGGGGGCTGGCGATGTAACTCAGTGACACAGTGCCTCTCTGGCAAGTACAAGGTGCTCAGTTTGATTTCTGACCCCCTAAAAGGAAAAAAGAAATCTTTCTACATTTTATTTTTTTTTTAAGGTAACAGAAAGAAAATTTGCTCCGTAAGTGGTGGTAGCCACAGACTCCAGCCGGTGCACACTGTGGGGCCTGCATACCAGGGACGGGGCGCCACACCTCAGTGGGCGCCCCATCCTCCACCTTGCGGCCTAGGCTTGGTTCTGGAGAGCCAGGTTGTGTCCTTTCCTCCTCCTCTTTGTTTAGCTGATGCTTTTCTCACACCAGCACTTGTAGGCTGAGGATCACGTTCCTGCAGCATTTCCAGTGCCTCTTTCTCTTGCTTGCTCTGATGGTCTTCTCAGGGTCTAGTGTCCCCGTGGGGTCCAGCATTTTCTCGGGTCCAGTGTCATGCGGATGCTCGTGTTGCATGAAACCTGTTTTCTATCCTTTTGGCGCTGAGCCCAGGGCCTCATGTATCCCAGAGTGGCAACCTCATCCCTTTGTCTCGAGACAGGTCCATCCTAAATTGCCCAGGCTGTCCTTAAACTGTGATTTCCCCTGCCTTGGCCTCTTGATTAGGAGGATCATCACATCCAGCAGAAACTAAGATCATTGTTATTGTTGCGATTATTAAGTTGTTTGAGACAGAGTCTCAAAATATAATCTGGGCAGCTAGGTTTGAATTTGATATGTAGCCCAGTTAGCTTCAAATTTATAATCCTGCTGCCTCAGCCTCCTGAGTACTGAACTAATGACCTTTAGTTTAGAATAATTCTATTTATCTATTTATTTATTATATTATATTAGTTTTGAGACAGGATCTCACTCCTGTAACCCAAGCTGGGCTTGAACTCACTGTGATCTTGCCTAAGCCTCTCTAGTGCTAGGGTTACAGATGTGCACCACTACGCTTATCTCTCAAATTATTTTACTGATGCTTTTAGATCAGCCGTTTCCTCAAACTGCTGACATACCCTCTACTTTAGCTGTAGTCTCTGGCCCTTTCTCCTGTGCTATTCTAGGGATCCAATCCAGGGCCTCACACACGCTGAGCAAAAGCTCTTCCATGTAGTCCCACCCCCTGTGTTTTTCACCACTGACTTTTTTTTTCTCTTCTTTCAGGGATATTATCTGCATATGATTTTCCAGCCTTCTCTAAAGGTTTCTCAGCCGTTTTATTTTGTAATTTTCTGGAGTGTCTCCTCTGCGTTCTCCTTTGCTGCTGCTGGTGACAGGGCATGGATGGCACTGCGGGGACATCTCCCTGGCCTCAGTCTCTCTTGCCTGCCTCCCTTGCCCCTTCTGTGCTCTATGTCCTGGGTCTTCCTGCAGATCTCAGCTGCTGAGAGTGGAGTCCGGGAAAGCAATGTGCGTACTCAGTCGGCACTGAGGGGGCCTTGTGCTGACACTTTCCATGCATAGGAAGTAGGAAATCAGGACAAGAGACCATGTCCAGACTTTAAAAATAGTAGGTAAACACTATACTCTGGGAAGTTTACAGAGTACAAAAATGTACAGAATTAACACATCTGTAGACCAGGTCTTATCAGAACTTCACTTTGTATACACAGCTGTCCGTGCTATCTTCAAGTGAGTGATTCCAGACCATTATGAATACCAGCAACCATGGATGCCATCTATAAAATGGCCTAGGATTTGCCTGTGACCCAGGCATGTGCTTTTAAATTACTTTGAATTATCTCCAGATCACTTACAACACCATATGCAATGCACAGTTTAGGCAATTGTTGTGCCATATTGTTTAGGGAATAACGACAATCTAGGACATTCAGTACAGCTGTCCCCTTCCCCCAATATTTCTGATTCACAGTTTGAATCTGTGGGTAGAGAGAGAGAGAAAGAGCATTGGAGTCAGTTGTTTCATGTGGCCAGGTCTGCAGTCTCCAAGCCAAGGCATTTCCAATCTCTTCCCCAAGCAGCAAAATTCTGGCTGTCAGCTCACTGGGAGCTGGGTAGGAAGCTAGGATCTCCACATTCCACCATATTCCACTTTGTGTGAGTTTATTTAATCTCTGCATCTCCAGGATGGCCCTGTTGCTCTTGGTCTAGCTTGGTGTCCTCTGGGCCATTGAACCTCTTTCTGTCCTCTCCAGAGAGTAAATCTCCAGGGCAGATGGGATTTTAATTGGTGCTTAATCACACTGCCAGCCAGTCCTCTGGGTTTTTAGCCCTGTTTCACACTCGGTTTAAGAGTTCCTGGACGCTGCCAATTCCCAAGGTTTGGGAAGTTTATGGTATAATTTGATTAGTGCTTGGCTTTCCCCAGTGTTCTCTTTCTGAGCTTACTAAGTCATTTAGTACTAAAAATTTCTGTACTTCAGTCCTCAAAATGTAGTACCCGTCATTTTGTTGTTCTTTTGGGTTTGTGCCAAAACAAATCCCTTCACTGTAATTCTGGTGAAGTTAGGGATAGCAGAGTCTTACCTGTGTCCAAATTGGCATTTAAAATTATTAAGAATCACTATTAATCAGCCATCTGGATCCTGTAGTGCTGCCCTAGGCATTTTGTCATGAAAACATTACATGTAGAGTCTCAAAGGGGTGTTTACTCCACTAGGAGAGGTGAATTAAACACCAATTAAGTTAATGTATTTACAGTAAGAATAAATATATCTCCACACTTGGTTGGGCAAGAATGTGTTGGATTCTTAAAAACTCCTCTCAGGCCTGTCTGTTGGGTAAGAAGCGTTTTGAAAGCGCGGCTTATATCTACATGTCAATCACACTTTAGTGGATAGGGAGGTCCTGAAAATGCAACAGAGGAAGTCTTGGTTTTCTATCTAAGCAATCTGTTGCCCAGCACTATGCCCTATTGGATAGGGAGTGAGGACAGGGATGGAAACATCTAGAAGACAGGCGGCCATGGTCAGCCATGACTCAGGAGAGACCTAGGACCTCACTGGGCAGGAGGAATGTAACTTTTGATGTGACAGAAATGACAGGCAGTGTGGTTCCTGGTCAACAGGCAGAAAAAGTAAGGAATGTGGGCAGAAGTTGTGGCCAGTGGAGTCAGAGACCGAGGTTACCCTTATTTCAAGTACTACATTCAAACTGATAACTGTGGACTGAGTTGGATAAATTCTGTCTGGCCTATATTTATTTTAGTGTTAAAAAATTCTAAGATGAGTCTTATTTTATGAACATACTTGTGTACAAATGCCCCACCACACCAAGCTCACAATTATTTCCAGGATTCTGGATTTGCTTTCATCTGAAACTGGGACCCTTGGCTCTAGTCACAGAAGCCCACTTCTGCTTAAACAACAAAAGGAAAGGTGCAACAGATGACCAAGTCAGAAGTCCCCAGCTCAGCGACTTCCCTGGAGTGGAGACCTGAGTGCAGCCAGGCCGCTGTATTGCTCTGTCTTATCTCTGTCTTTGTCAAAAGCCAGCTCCATTGCCCTTAGCAGCCAGACTCCGTCCATGGGGGAGGAGGTGAGGAAGAGCATGCTGTGCCTGCACGCAGCCCTAGGTTAGGGACATGAGAAACAAGAGAAGTCTGGCAGGACTCCCTGGAGCTCATTCTGTTTGGCTCACAGGGGTCAATGAATCAATCACTGTTGCTAGGAAGAGCTGAGACTCCTCGATGAATCCTATGAAAGCTGGAGCCGTAGCACAGGGCAGAGACCGTGCTGGCATGCTGAGCCTCTAGGTTCAATCCCTGGCATCACAGAAGCAAACAAATCAACCAACCAAACAGTCAACCAACCAACCTATTCTGAAGTTGGTGGTACCTGTTAACATGAAAGAGGGTGATGGACATAAAATGTAAAAAAAACCATGCTTCCATTTGTGTTGATACTTAAATTAAAGGTTTACTTTATAATAAATAGATTTAGTACCAAAAATATGTAGTATTCCCAGGAAAATCTTTTTAAAAAATTTATTGATAGATTTTAGATATATATGTAATGTTAGCATTAATCATAGGGAGGAGTTCATACCTGTCCATGATATAGTCTCAGCATAATCTTAAGGTTCTCATTCGAAATTTCTGGAGGTCACTTTGTGGCTGCCTGCACATAGCATTTAAAGGGCTGATTTATCTGGTTCACTGGGTGACCAAGTACCTAGGCATCAGTGACATACACTGAACTTGAACAGGGAACAGTCATGCCTTGGGTATTTGTGTTACGCCAAGTTTCATATGCAGGAAAAGATGAGCAGATTTCAGGCATTCATCAGCATAGAAGGAACTGGGGTTGAGCAATCTTCGCGGGGGAGGAGCTTATCTTGAAAGTGTGGGGAAAAGGCCCGGAGGCTGTCGGGTGGGTGAGGTTGCTGGAAAGATGAAAGACAGCAAGCCTGAGACGGCAAGCCTGGAGGTTAGGCCAAAATTCCAAGGGATCCTGAGCTACTGGAAAATGACTCGAAAATAGAAGCAATAGCAGGTGGAAGGTAGAGCCCAGGTGGAGAGTTCTTGCTTAGCATGCCTGAGGCCCTGAGTTCAGTCCCCAGTAATGGGAAAAAAGTGCTATTAAATCCGGTATTTAAGTGTTTCTCCTCTCTTCCACCAAGCCATAGGATGAGGGCTTGTGAAGTTTTAAGAAGCTACATTGTATTTACGATGGTATTGTGACTATCAGATTTATTTTCTTTTATCTTTTTAAATTTATTTATTTGGTACAGGGTCTCACTAGGCAGCTCACACTTATAGTGATCCTCTTGTTTCAGCCTCCCCAGCACTAGGATTACATGTGTGTGCCACCATGCCCAATTTTGGGGCCAACACAGCGCACCCAGGGTTCCAGGGCCAGCACAGCATGCAGCACAGGGGATTGAACCCAGGTCCTTGCACATGTCAGACAGGTGCTTAGACTGCTAGGCTATCTCCCCGCCCCATCAGATTTACTTTCTAGAAACACAATTCTGGCTATGGGTTTGAGGGTGTAATAGTGTGCAGGGGCCAGGAGCATCTGGGCTGTGTACTGTGCCAGGTCAGGGCAGTGATGCAGGAGGTGCTAGAAGATGGTAGGGACTGGGGACCGACTGCAGAAGGTGTTGCGGGAGAGGAAGGGTGGGCCACTGTCAGCATCCTCCATGGAGCTTCTGCTTTAAGAGGAAGACAGCATTCGCTGAGGTGAGGAACCAGAGGGAAGAGCAGGTTTGGGTCCAGGAAGGTCAGTTTCAGACAGGTTGGCTGTGGAAGTTTATGCCTGCATGCACACACATAGACATAGACACGCACACACCCCACACACTCACACAGCTGTGTCAAATTAGATAACACACAAATCCTGTTGACTCTTTCCTTGATTTTTTTTTTCATGTCTGTTTTCTTTTCTACTTTTTTCTATCATCATACTTCAATTACAAGATAAACTTAAGCATATTATTATTATTATTTTTGTCTTTTTGAAATTGGGTTTCACTGTGCAGTTTAAGCTGGCCCTGAACTCATTTTGTAACCCAGGCTGGCCTTGGACTCTCAATGATTCTCCTGCCTCAGCCTCCTGAGCACTAGGATTATAGGTCTGTGCCACCATGCCCAGCTTGCATATTACATTTTGTCTTTTTTTTTTTTTTTAGTATTCAGTTGTTCATGAGGTGGGCAGCACCAGAGGGAATGTGCTTTGGTGTTTCACTATGGGTGGGCATGAGCAAGCAGGGGCCCTGAAGAGGTGTTCGCAGAAGCAATACAGAAAGTAAATTCGGCAGGTGAGTAGGCTGGGGTGAGTCTGCAGAACAGACTCTGGGGAGGGTCTTCTAGGTGGACTTGTCTGCTTCCACACAGCTACCTCAGTCAGCTTCAGGGCTGCCCCATGAAATGTTCTTCAGAGCTTCATCCCCTCCAATCTGGAGGCTGAAAGCCTTTCCTGCACTTGTAATACTCATTCTGTACAGGGCTACAAAGGCATCTGCCCCAAGCTGGATTTCTGAATCTTTTTCCCCTCAGCACTCCGGGGTCTTCCAGATTCCTCCAGATGCCTCTCCAGAGGGCTGCCAGTCAGCTCCTGGAACTCAGCCCTGCTCAGCTTGAGGTGGGCCTACGACTCCCAACGCAGTGGCACCCTGCTGTCTCGGTAGTGTGCTCTTGGTGTTGCCTGTGCTTGCATCTTTTGCTCAGTGCAGTGGATCCTTTCTTGTTGGCACTAGAGGAATCCAGGACCTGGCTCCCCAGTGCTCTAGCCCTGAGCCACCCCCCAGGTCACCTGGAACCCTTCACACTCAGGGCTCCAGGGCCAGATCCTCCCTGGAGGCTGAGGCGCAACCCTTTATTCTCTAGAAATCTACAGATCCCTGTCTCTCCTCAGTATTTATTCCCGTTGGCCTTGTTTTGCAATTCCTCTTTCATTTCCCTTCTTCTGTCAGGCTTAGGTTGAGGACAAAGATCAGGTACACGCGGCCTTCTTCAGCCTTCCTGCCTGGGAGCACCTGCCCACGAGCACCTCACATACCTTGTGGAAGAGGCCTTACTCAGGCAGAGTTTGTTGACTTGGAATTGAGAAGCCCTTTTTTTCTTTTTCATTGGCCTTGTCTCTGCCTGGTAAATGAGGTCACGAATGGGAGAACCGTTGAGATTGAACATGTAAAGTGGAAGAATAAATAAGACTCAGGAGGTTTTAATGAAATTTTACAATGTGGTATTAAAAATCATAATTACCTACTATATTTCTTTTTTAAGCTTTTTATGTAAGAATTCAGAATTTCTTCCTGAGGGCATTTTGGTGTATCTTTTAAGTACTAAAAGACATACCAGTACTAATTACTAGAATTGTTTTTAAAACGTTTTGCAAACAAAAATAAACTTGTTTTGGTCAAGGGAGATAGGTCAGTAGAATAAATGCTTGCCTGGCAAGTGCAAGGTCCTGAGTTCAATCCCTGGTACTGCAAAAACAAAACAAAACAAACACCCCCCCCACCTCCAATAACCCCTTGTTTTAATTCCAACGTTGATTTTCCCCCTCAAAGATTTCATAGCAAAAGTTGTTAAGCTTTAACCTATTTTGACTCTAAATTGATTTAGGACAGGAAAAAAAAATCACATTTCTTTAAAAAATAATAAATAAATAAAATACTTGAATAATTTTGATGGCATAGATAGCCTTAGATTTAGTTATGTTTAAGACTTCAATAAAATAAGCCTTGAGTTACCAATGCCCAAGATACATATTAATAAAAAAGAAAAAGCACAGAACCTGATTCAGAATGGACATTTTCCATGTAACAAACTCTACTCTTTCTGCTATAGAATTAGAAGAGTCAACTTAAAGTATATTTAAGTCAGCAGAAACTGTTCTAGGTAAATGAATTTAGTCTTCACGGTCACTGACACAATATAATCTTGTTTCTCTGGAGATTTTATTCTTTCAGTAACTAAGTGACTCACAAGTTCAGAAAATATTTTCTGGGACAGGTAAGTCTCAGCTTAGCATGAAATATTCTGAATACTTCTCCTCTTCAAATGAGTATTTCAAAAATAACAGCTCCTTCCTGGAAGGTGTAATTGGCTTTGAGGTAGGAACCCTGACAAATGACTGTCCTTTTGTGGAATGTATTTCAGGACAAGGTAGAATGTATTTTTTCCTTTCTCCATCAAAATCCTGCTAATACTTTAGGCTTCCATTCAAGCGCTACCTGTTTTATACAACTCTGTCCTATTTTTAGGCATAATTAATCATCCCCAGCACTTGTTTGGGGGAAGAAGTGTTATCTTTTTTAATGTTTGCTTCAATTTATCAAATTCCGTAGCTGGTGTGTATGTTTGGTTACACCCTAAAAGTCTATAAGCTCTTCTTGGAAACTATAAATTATTCTGTTCTACATTTCCCTTTGTAT
>PVKN010012692.1:0-20541 GCA_004027915.1 Capromys pilorides
TGTTTTCTTGCATATACTTAGACATGACCTGTGAACTAATATGTGGTCTATTTTAGAAAATGTCCCATGTGCCGCTGAAAAGAATGTGTATTCTGAAGAGGTTGGGTGGAACACTCTGTGTATGTCCACTAAGTCCAGTTGTTCCAAATTCTGTTTCAGTTCTGCTACTTCTTTGCTAATTTTTTGCCTGCTTGATCTAACAGACAATTTTTTTAGATGTGAGTGTTTTTTGGGGGCCACCTTCTGGCTAGGACTGAACTATTTTACTGTAGCATTACTGCAGTGAGGAGCACCAAGAAAACCTGGCCTTTGTTTAGTAGTCACTGTTCACTACAAGGTTGTGGAATGAACGAAATATGTAACACTGCAAAAAACTCAGTATAAAAGAATTTTTCTGAAAATATAAAATTCAGATATAAGTAGAAACCAAAAAACCAATACCATTTATATTAATAGTGTTAATATGATGGATGATGACTTGCTAAAATCAAATTGTCTTTTTGCAACATGAATATTATATTGACTCTCCTCAAGCAGGCTTTTCAGAACTTGGCATGGGGCACTGCTCCGGGCCCTGCAGTGCCTGTGCCCTGAGAAACTTCCTGCAGCAGGCATTTCTATGAATCCACATTAGGTCTTGGTGTAAACAGATCGTTCAGTCTTAAATTCACTTCTCATTAGCCTGAGAAAAATTTAAATGACGCTACTGGGTATGAAAGCAAAATAATCATAAATCACAGACATGAACAGTGAGTTTTTGCCTTGTTTGTTATAGATGTTACTTTTTCACAGTTTAAAGTAATGTAAGATAAGAAATTAGAGTGGTCTTACGAACCATAGATTCTGGTAATAATTCTACAGAGCCTGAATTGAGAACCACTGCTACCGTAGAAAGGGTACAGAGCCAGTGCAGAAGCAGGTCCTGGACTTGGCTCTGCCCCTGGTCAGATGGGTGTTATGTAAGACACTTGTCCGCTCAAGTCCTAGGTGACAGTGGGCGGTGACCTTTGGAGGTGTCGCTCTAAAGATCATTACTATGTCAGAGTTGTTTCTTGTGTGGGACTTGTAGAGAGGCTTGATTCCAGCTTGAGAGTTTCAGTTCTTTTCCTTTCTTTTTTAGTGTTAGGCATCATCCCTTTATTTCTATTTTTAAAGTGTAAATTCAGTGGCTTTCAGTATGTTCATGGAGCTGTGCAGCCACCACCATCACACTCCCTAATTCCAGAATATTTTCATCACCCAGCAGCTTCTGGTCTTTGCCACCCAGAGTCGACACACTTGGGAAGGAAGCACTGTTTCAGGGGTTTTTAGATTCTTTGGTGTTGTCTTCAAGCTTCCACTGTTGAATTTGGACAAATTATTTTTGCCTAGTCACTGTGCTGTTTCCTGAGGCTGCTTGTAAAAAGTGTCCAAGTGTGCATGAGAGTGTGTTCTGGAGCCGCACTTTTTTTTAAATGTGTTCAGCACAGGGTCTCACTACAAAGCTCCGGCTTACAGTGATCCTCCTCTTTTCAGCCTCCACAGCGCTGGGATTACAGTTATGTGCTATCACGCCTGGTCTTGGTGGCCAGCTCAGTGCACCTCGGAGTGGGGCTGGTGCTGCATGTAGTGCCAGGAGTTGAACCCGGATCCTTGTGCTTGCCTAAGCAGGTGCTTAGTTCCTGAGCTGTCTCACTGGCCTTCTTGGGCCACACTTCAGTAAGTTGAATGGAGAGTGCTGGCGGCAGGTTTTTTCCATTTTAGACACTTTATCCATGGTTGTTGACTGAAATACTGTACCCTTTGCAGTAATGAGTGGGAGACTTCCCTAGAGCAGAAGTTGAGCCCTGTGCGAGTTAGGCTGAGGTGGAACAGGGATAAATTCCTGGAGAATTTTAGCCTAGTGACTTCAGGTGTGATTGGGCAGAATCACTTGGGGACGAGCTCCCTTTAAAGAGACTGTCCTGAGGGAAGAGAGGTCAGAAAGCCAAGGACAAAATGTGCAGGGATCCCAGCTCATGGGGGAGAGAAGTTGGCCCAGAGAGAGGCTTGTTTGGTTGCCAGGTGGGGTTCATAGTCAGAAAGGCTCAAGAAATTCTCTTGCAGAATGAGTAGGGGGAACATGGTTAAATATATTTATACTTTAAAAGTTTAAGAGCTGGGTGTGGTGGCGCACACCTGTAATCCCAGCACTTGGGAGGCTGAGATAGGAGGATGGCTGTGAGTTTGAGAGCAGCCTGGCTACAAAGTGGGTTCAAGGCTAGTCTGAACTGCATAGTGAGACCCTGTTTGAAAAAGACAAAAAAGTTAAGAAGAATTGGAAGAATGAAAAACACCATTTCTGAGAAAGGTGTGTTGAAATACCGTAACTTGAAATCAAATGGTCTTTTGTAAAACAAGGTCCAGTTGAAATCATTTCTCATGGTGTCTGACAGATCTTTAAGCTGTGAGGTGACAGATACCCTTTTCTGGCATCAGGAGACACCTGTTAATACTGTTCAAGAAAGTTTAGACCTAACTCTTACTATTTAAGAATCATTTTTGTTAAATGCTTTAATTATTATTAATCAATTTTTTATGTGGAAATATTTTCCAGTAATCTTTTAACAGTCCGTTCCTCAAGCAATTCAGAGGACCTGCTGTGTGGTGATTATGTATTTTTTATTTCATAAATGAGGATAGTGAGACATAAGTGTTTTGGAGTTAACATCGATCATCATCTAATACTATGTGCTCGATCATCAGTTCTTTTTTTCAGTGTTACCTGGCTGTCTCTGCTGGACTGTAAATTCTAGGTGGAGAGGAATCTCTTTCGTGTTCACTGTTAGACCCTGAGGACATAGGACCTCATCTGGCACTTCTTGGGAGAGCAGGTGAAGAGTTGGTGGGGTCACACCGCTGCGCAGTGGCTCAGGTGCCTCGCCAGCCATCACAGTAGCACCCAGCATATGTGTGCTCCCTGTCCATGAGCAGTTCCTAGAGGTGGAAGGAAGGGGCATGTCACAGGTGCAGTCTGCTGGAGCACTTGGGAGGGGGGAGGCAGGGGCCACGCTGTTGCTTGGGGGCAGCTCTTGCCAGGTAGAGGCGTGAGGCTGAGGATAGGGTGACACTCTTCCCTACCCCCTGGGTGATGCCTATAGTACAGCACCCATAGGAAACAGCCAGACTACCCAGAGCCCTGCTTCAGAGAGGCACAGTTGTCTCTTCAGACTTTGTTTTGTGCTGGTGTGGGCCTGGGAACTTTGCCTATATGTTTGTAGATGTGTGTGTATTTTCAAGTATTGAGGGTTGAGTCCAGAGCCTTGGGGATTGAACCCACAGCCTCATGCATCATGTGTGCTAAGCAAGCATTCTACCTCTGTTACATCTTCAGCCCCATTTTTATAAATTTATTTTTATTAGCCCAGAATAGGCTTTTTGGGGCGTGGGGTGGGTTGCGGGGGAGTCCTTAGTTCTTGCCATGTAGTTCAAGCTGGCCTTGAACTCACTGTATAGCCTATGCTGGCCTCAAACTTGTGGTGATCCTCTTTTGCCTCAGCCTCCTAAGGGCTAGAATCACAGGTGTGCACCACCACACCCAGCCCAGAATAGGTTTTGTAGCCTGACTAGTCTCTTGTGTTTACATTAGTTCTTTCTTGATAGTGATGGCAGCATCACGTTTATTGACTGCATATTAATGCTGCTTGAGTCCATGCCATCATTGTTGCATTCAGTGCTGTTTTTGAGGCCCTGCCGTATTCCAGGTACTGGTTGGAGATTCTGAGAGTACCGGCAAAGTCCTGTTTTCAAGGGTTGGTAGTTGAGAGGGAATGGCAGACAGTGCATAAGAAACAAGAAGGTAAGAGTTCCAGAGAGCACTAAGGGAATAGCACAGCACCCTGGGAGGGGAACAGTGTAGTGGAGTTTTTTAGGGAAGATCCTCTGGTAGGAAGTAAAGTTTGACTTGAGATCTGAGTGTTGACGAGCGATTGGCTGCCTGAGGATCTGCAGAAGAACACTGTGGCAGAGGAAGAGCCGTGCAAAGGCCCTGATGCACACTGTGCTCACTGCTGGTTATATGAGACACTGGGAGATGAACCGGGTTGAGATGGATGGGTAAGGTGGACCTTGGCGTGCCACGTGGGCAGGAAGCCATGGGTGTAGCTTGAAGGGCAGTGGGAAGCTGTCAGAGGATGAGTTATCACAAAGTCATGGCATCAGAAGGAATTTTCTTTTCAGTCTTTCTTTGGCTGCTTTGTGGCTGTCAGGGGAAGAGGAGAAACCAGTTAGGAGACTGCTGCAGTCCTTGTGATTGTGGCCGCAGTGGAGAGGGGAAGTAGAAGATGTCATTGGAAGGTGGAGCTATCACAGCACTGGGATTGGATGTAGGTGAAAGAAAGGAAAGAAGAAGTCAAAAGTGAGTCCTCCTTTGTGGCCTCAGTGCCTGTGCTGGTGCCAGCACTCATTGTGGAGAAAAGGAGAGGATGGGACAGGCAGCGATTCTCTCCAAAGTGGGCATATTGAGCAGGCGCCTGTCCAGGAGTCTAGGCAGAGGTCCTGTCTGAGACTCAAACCTGGAGCGCTGCTGTTTCTAGGTGGCACTTAACGCCACAGTCTAGGTGAGGCCGCCTGGGTGGAAGTTGGGACATGAAGTGTGCGTTGGAGCAAGAGGCTGCAGGGGGCGCATGTTGAGCCAGGCAGGGGACCCAGATTTAAGGGCTTGAAACACACAGCATTATCATCTCACAGTTCTGTAGCTGAAACGTCTGATGTAGATGCCTCAGGGCCAGAGTGAAGGTGCTGCAGGCTGCAGTCCTGTTGAGAGGCCCTGGCGGGGAAGAGACTGTACTGCCTGTACTGTTTTCTGGAGGGTGCTATATTCTTTGGCTTGTGGCCCTTTTTTGAAAGCCAGAAACATACGATGTTCCTGGCCTTCCAGCCATCCTTCCATCTCCTTCTCAGCCTGTGATCTCTTCTCCCGCCCTTTCTCCTTCACTTTTAAGGGTTCTTTTGATTATCTAGAGTCTACATTGGTAATCCAGGAGGGTCTCCCTAACATAGGGTCAGCTGACTGTTAACCTGAATTCCAAGTGCATCCTCATTTACCTTTTATTTTTTTCCCCTTTTTTGACTTTTTAGGACAGGGTCTCTGTATTTCAGGCTGCTTTTGAGCTTACTTTGCAGCCTAGGCTGGTCTGGAACTCACAGTGATTTTCCTACCTCAGCCACCCGAGATTATAGGTGTGTGCCACCATGCCTGGCCTCATTTACTTTTTGCCATTTAATCTTTTACCTCACTTACCTTTTGCCATATAATTCTGGGGATTAAGATGTGGATATCTCTGAGGGCCCACTGTTCCTCCTGTTGTATGGGATATAGTCAGAGATTTCCGGAAAGTTGAGTAGAATGAGGATGGGAAAGTCACTGTGGGTTTGGTCATCTAATGGCCCTTTGTGATTTTTTTTTTTTTTTTTAATGTATTTGGTACAGAGTCTCACTATGCAGCTCTGACTCACAATCCTCCTGTTTTCAGCCTCTCCAACACTGTTATGATTATAGGTGTGCGCCATCACACCCAGACTTGGTGGCCAGCTCAGTGTACCCCCGGGTAGAGCTGGCACAGCTTATGGTGCCGGGGATGGAACCCTGGTCCCTGTGTTTCCTGAGCAGGTGCTTTATTCCACTGAGCTATCTCACCGGCCCTGCCATCGTGATCTTGATGCATGACTTCAGTAAAGTTTGTCATACAAGTCCAGTAGAGTAGGTGTCAAAGTCAAAGAGGTGAGAATGGGAGTTGTAAATGTTAGTGATTCTCTGGGAGTAACTGTGGCATGGTTGTGAGGGAGAGACCCAGGACAGCTCTGAAAGGTGAGGTGGGAGACCCAGTATAGAGGATGGGGAGGGCTCACTGACGACAGGGCTGAGGACAGGGCCTGTTGTCCAAATAGCTTAACTGGATGAAAGACTTGGAGAGAAAGGGTTTGTAGAGCGGATAACATGGAGATAGACCCAGTACTGTTGTTTAAAAATAAGCCGAATATCCCAATTCCTTGCCTCTGGGTCTGACAGAGTCCTGGTCAGCAGCCATACAGGCCCCAGGCGTTGCGTCAGGGGCACTTCTTATTCTACAGGCGTTACCTGCTCTTTCCTCTGGAGCCTGGCCCAGCTGTGTGGCAGTGGAGAGCTACCCCCGTGCCACACAGAGCCCCAGTCTTCCTCTTTCTTTCTGTCCTGCTTTTCTGCCCTTCTTCTTACTACTTGCTAATTTGTAGCCCGACCTCAGGTTTTCTTTCTCTTGTTGCTTGCATGACATTTATTCACTCTACAGTGTTTATCTAGGCTTGGGGACACTGTGGCGAGCCAGACAGAGTGCCCTGTGGGGCTCACATCCCCCTGGAACTTGTCCCATAAGCAGTGGTTCCTCCCAGGCCGTCACTGTCTTGTCTCTCCTTGGTGTTCTTAGTCCAGCCTGCTTGCTGTAGGACCCTGATTAACTCCTTAGTGTGGGTTCTGCTGGAGCTGACCAGCATTTCTTGATGCTGGCATTCATTCCCTGCTCACTGCCAAATTCCTGTCACTGGCCCTCATGGGTTGCTCATGGGTTGTGGAGGGGGGTTTCCTGAAGCTTGGTCTGTAGGAGCCCCTTCTCCTGCACCCTTTTCATTACTTCTGGTCTCATCCAGCTTCAATTCAGAGTTTGCGCTATCACACGCCGTTATGCTTTGTATCTAGTTGTCCTCCCAAAGCTTCCTGGAAGTCATGGGGCGTGGCTGGAGGAGCAGTGAGTGGCTTGTGGGACATGGCCAGAGGACCAGGGCGAGGCTCCAGGGGTGGAACCAGAGAGGGACGAACCATTAGAACCACTAAACTGGCGGCTGGCGCTCCCCACAACCTGTGGCCTCTCTCGGAGTTGTGGAGCAGGTCATCCTGGACGTGATGGCGCCCCAACCTCTCCTGACCTTGTAGTTCAGGGTGGCAGTGTCTGCAATTGAGGCTGCCTCTGGCCGAGAGGAGATACACGGTGAAGATAGAGGAACTGACCCTCTGTCTTGAGAAAATAAGGCTCTGAGGTCTTGCTGCGTAATTGAGGCTGTTTTACACTATGAACCCTTGAGTAACTATGCGCTAAATAAACCTTTCCTTCCTTCATTTTGTATGTCGGGTATTTGTCCCAGCAATGAGAGAAGAGTGGCTGAGACACACGGTTGCAGCTTCCTTGCCCACTCACTTCCTGTCATATGCAGGTAGACAGATCCCCTCTCTCTGTGCCTGTACCTGAGCAGCTTGGTGCTGCTGGAGACAAATATGGTGATAAAGTAGACTGTGATCTCTGCACATTGTGGGTCATCAGCCTCATGTGGGCGTAGCTGCCAGCCACAGCCTTCAGGACTCCCTAGCCGGGCCTGTTTCCGTCTGTGATGTTGCCTGCTTTCAGCCTTCCTCAGGCCAAGGCCCCCAAGGAGCTGATAAACCTGTTGCACATCAGTATATGGAAGCTGCATACAATGTCAAGTTAATTGCACCTCTTTTTCTGTTTGAAGGCTCATGTGCTCTCACGACTGCTGGATCCAGCGCTGCCTTGCTTGAGCAGTAGCTGCCCTGCACTCTTGCTGTATCAGCTGTGTCTCCATATCCACTGGGTCTTTCAGGGTGATGTGCACAGATTTCAGGGTTCTCTGTTCACAGCCCAACAAGAAAGTTCTCTTCCCATCAGAACTTTCTTCTAAAGCAATCCATTTGTTTTCTCTTTGTTCTCACTTGAAAATTACTCATCTCCGCCTGCCCACCCACCACCTCTCCATGCTGTCTCCCTGTCAAGCTTTCCAGCAACATGCAGGTTGCCAGATGCATGTGTTGTTCATATCTTACTCAGTGGGTGATGGCTTCCAGCATGGTTGCCCTCAGTCTTCTCTGAGATAAAAGTCCTACTGTTCTTCGTATCTCTTGGGCCACCTCTGCTAAGTCTCCTGATGGTGACCACCTCCTTCTCAGTTCATCTTTTCAACAGTGAAATCCCTTGCAACTTTTTTTCTCTCAGCTCTCTAAATAGTTTCCTCTGTTCACAGAGGCTAACACACCTGATATATCCAGCATTTAGCCCTAACTTTTCCTCAGGTGAATCTTCAGGTGCCTGTTGGCACCTCAGACATAGACATTCAGAGAGAACTAGACTCTGACTCTGCATTAGTTTGTTTGGTATTTGTATTGGTCAGGGCTTTGCTTAGAGGAACAGAACAGATATAAGGAACGGATATTAACACAAAATGTACAATATATAAGGAGTTATAAGATTGGCTTACAACAGTCAGCCACAGAGTCACATAAGAAAGCGTGCAGAGGGCGTCTGCACACTCTGGACTGAAGAATTCAGTCCCGAGATCTGAAACTCACTGCAGTGCTCCGTGTAAGTCTCTATCTGTCAGCTGATGGGTCTGCGATGAAGACTGAAGTGTCTGTGATGGACGCTGAAGAGTCTGCGACCGATGGTGAAAGATCCAAGCTGGAGGCTGAATAGTCTGCGCTGTAAGCCAAACTGAAGTCCAGGCCGAATGCGAAGACTGAAGCTTCTTCTAGGAAGTAAAGTCTTGACTCCTTCCTCAGCCCTTTAAAAAGTCTCTTTGTGGGGCTGGCGAGATGGTTCAGTGGTCTAAAGCGCCTGCCTAGGAAAGCTCAGGCAACTGCAGGGACTGTGGTTTGATCCCCGGCACCACATGTTGCGCCAGCCCCACCACCAGGGCAGGCTGAGCCAGCCATAAAATAAAATAAGTAAATAAAGAAACAAACAAACAAACAAATAAAATAAAATAAAAATTTAAAAAAAAAGTCTCTTTGTGCTCAGTTACTCTGATGTGGGCCCCTTGTGCCCTAAGGTGGAACCAATCATACCCCAAGATGGGCCCTTGATCCCGCTCTAGGGAGGAGCCAATCATATCCTAGGCTGGCCCTGGTCACTCTCCAGGGAGGAACCAATTGTACCCCAGGGCGGGACTCCCACCAACAGGGAACTGGGCCTCTGAGTCATCCAGCCAAGTTGACACAATGTATCAACCATTACAGTATTAGTATAACAGAGTAGCTGAAGCTTTGTACCTTTTTATTTTGAGACAGGGTCTTGCCATGTAGTTCAGGCTGGCTTTGAACTTACTAAGTAGACTAGGCTGGTTTCAAACTTACAGGGATCATCCTGGCTTAGCCTCCCCAGCACTGAGATTACAGGCATGTGCCACCGTGCCTGGCAAAGCTATTATTTATGAAGGAAAGAGGTTTATTTAGCTCATAGTTAGGGGCCTGAAAGTCCAGGATCCAGCAGCTCTATTGGTTGAAGTTCTTGTGAGTTAGATGGTGGTGTGGTGCTCATGAGTGCAAGAGGTCGAGATGGTATGGCGAGAGGGGACGCCAGAGCACCAGCAAGACCTGGCATGCTCTTCAGTAAGAAGCCTGTCTTGAAGGCTGACCTGGAGAATGTCGTCAGTTCCTTCTGACGGCAGGGCCCTCTGTGACCTGACTGCTTCCTATTGGGCCCCCACCTCATAAAGGTTCCACCCCATCGCCAGACACTGCCATGTTGGGACCGTGCTGCCACCTCATGGGCCCCTGGGACTCAAGTCATGGGCTCTCCCCTGACCTGCTGCCCTTCTGGTGCTCCGCATTTTATCTCATTAAGATACTGTGCGCAGTCAAACCTCCAGTCTTCTCTCTGTCACTGAGTTTCTTGGCATGGAGGTCTTTTTGCAATTGCCTTGAGCCTTTGGTTAGCTTCTCAGAACCCCATTTTCACCCATCCACTGGATTACAGAGGCAGCCAACACTACTGAAATAGTTCTCAAAACCTTACTAAGACTCATATATTTATGTATGTTTTTTCAGTGTTCTTAAATATCAGAATCTAGTGGTAGATCTGGAACTACCCCCAGTTTGGAAGAGGAATAAACACAAATGACACCTTGTATCACAACACTATATATCAGAAGCTCTGTGATTAAAAAGTTGCAGGTTTGGACTGTTACCTCTACTTAACAGTTAAAGTGAAACACTTCATTTCAGGTGGAAGTCAGTGAAATGGGGATACCATTATTTCCTCAAGTTTCTGGCCCTCCTGGCCTTGTCACCACCTCTCTCACCTGTACACCTACCAGTGCCACTTTCTCCTCCAGGCCTCTTCCATTTCACTCTGCCCACAGCAGCGAGTAGTCTTTAGAAACTTGTAAAATGTGAACAAGATCACTCTTGCAGTTTTTCAGTTTTCTGGATAAGGATTCACACATTCATACTCTGACAGATCCCCCCAGTCTGTCCCCTTTGCTTCCCTGTGCTGCCTTGTTGTGGGTTCTTCCTGGGTTTACTATGTTCCAGCTGCGCTATTCTTCCAGGTCTTTGTGTGAGGCCTTGGCTTTGTACCTCTTGACCATGGAACGTACGGCTTTTGTCATTGTGTACTTTTTTTTTTTGTGGGACTGGGTTTTGAACTCACAATTTTACACTTGCCAGGCAGGTACTTGTGCCACAGAGCTATCTTCCCGGTCCCTGTACCTTATTTACTTACTTAGGTACCAGGGATCAAATTCTGGACCTTATGCTTGCCAGGCAGCATGCTTAATGCTGCTGCATTGAGCTGAACTATCTACCCAGCCTGCTGTGTACCTATTAGCCATATTATCATCACTTTAGTGGCATTAGACAACACACATTGTTTACCCGACTGCCATCTGGGTGTGGGTCGCTGGTGTGCCTGGTTGTCCCCTTTCACAGCCAGGGGTCAGAGTGATGGTTGGGCTGCGTTCTTGTCCAGAGGCATGACTGGGAAGGAGCTGCTGGCTGCCAGTATAATTGTTAGCCTTTGAGCTCTTGGACTAGGGGCCTCAGTTTGGGTCCCACAATGTCCCAGCACAAGGAGGACGTTGGAGTTCTTCCTAGCACTCCATCCCTTTATTGTATTCCGATGGTTAGAATCAATTCTCAGGTCTGGCCCACCTGTGAGGGGAGCAGTTTATGGAGGAGGCAGGGATCCCTCTGCTCTACCCTGCCTGTCTGCATTTGTAAGAAAAGGAAACCCAGCTTCACACACCCCGAGGAGAAGCACCTCACATGTAGGATACCTTTTTTTGTCACCAGGTTTAAACTGAGTACAACAGGCAGAATCTAAGTTGCCCTCTTAAATCTGCCATCTCAGCTGACGTGTCAGGAATTTGCTGAGTGGTTATAAGAAGAAGGATAAAACAACTTTCTTCCCTTCTCAGATTTCTTATTCTATTTCTACCTTCAGCAAGTTGCATTCAGCTCACATTTACGAGATGTTTGCAAAGTGCTCGAGTTAGAGTCAGGATGAATAAGACAGCAGTGTGCAGTTTAAGGCTATGTGTCTCTCAAATATTAGTTGAGGCCAGGTAGCAGGGCCAGCCTGCTTGCTTGAACTTGTCACTGTCTCTGGTGGCAAGTGCCATAGAACATCACTCAGCTTTCTGTTGCTAGGGCAGGTTATGAGACCCAAACTAAAGCAGGAGGGATTTATTTTGGTTCACAGTTTCAGAGGGTTCAGTTTGCAGTCAGAGGCCTCAAGGCTGAAACACCGTGGGGGAGGGGCACAATAGTGAAGTGGGGAAAGACTACCTGCTTCAAATTGGCCAGAAGCAAAATGAGGGGATGAGCCAGAGAGCAAAGAAAGGGCCAGGAACCAGACAAAGATGTGTCCTCGAAGGTCATGCCCCTGTGGTCCACCAGACATCCAGAATATGCTTCCTGATTTCTCAGGCATCTCTCAGAGCCATTCAGTTTGACAAATCAAGCTTAACTATCATGAGCACTTGGAACCCTGGATGATAGATAGGAAGCAAGGTTACCAAAATTGCAGCTGAGGAATTGTACTGAGACAGACGGGGGCCAGCGTAGCACAGGCCCATTCATCCCTCGACCGGTTGCTGTCATGTGGGTAGGTATGCAGGTGAGTGTCATAGTGAGTGTGTATTGCGTGATGCTGCAGTGAATGGTAAAAGTGCTGTCAACAGGAAGTCAGCTTCCTTCTGCTCGTAGCCCCGTGTCCTCTCTTTGTATTGTTGGTTCTCATTCCTGGCTCCATCTAAGAAGCAGCCACCCGTGCAGCCTTTTCAGCATACAGAACTAGGGCCAAGGCTTTGTTCCAGACTAACTCAGTTCGAGTCCCTGGGGTAGGGCTAGTGAAATATTTATTTGTAGATTGTGGAAGTTAATTTTTGTCTTTTCTTCCATAGCCCAATTCTATAGATTAGCTGCTATTCTCTGGCTATACCCAAAGGTTCTTAGATGTCCACCATTTCCCAGCTGGTAGTAAAACCCTGTGATAGTGAGTTTCTGAGTAAGTGGTTGTCTAGTTTGGAAAAACACCTTATCTTACAAGATGATCATTTTCTGAGAAATCTCAATTGTTAGAAAACTATGCTGGGTGTGATAGTGCACACCTATGACCCAGCACTTGGGAGGCTGAAACAACAGGCTTGCTTCAAGTTTGAGGCATGAGGGAGTTCCTGAACTACAGAAGAAAAGCTTTATGTTATTGGTTTGGTAGAGTCAGGGAGATGAAGAAGAGTGATCAAGAAGTTGGCCTGGACCTAAGGTGTGGTTTCTCAGAGAAGGGGTTGTGTGCATGGTTTCACAGCTTTTTCCTCATCTTTCTAGCATGAAAGTAACTGTAGCCATCTTCATTATACACCCCCAAAATTCTCTTATCAGGCTCTTCCTTTCTGACATTGATATAATCCTACAATGACCACATTTAATAATTTTCACTTTAACATACTTCATAAATGTCATGATGATTAATCTTACTTCCCTTTCTTAGTTTCCAAGGTAGTTGTTTTCCTCTTAGCCCACTCATTAGCTGTGGGTTTTCTGTTTGGTTGTTTCATATTAGTCTTCAGTACCACTCGGTCGTCTCCTTATGAATTTCTGTAAATCGAAGGCAATTTTATTGTCTTGGCTCTGTATCATTTTCCCTTTTTCTGAGATTGCATTGATAATAGTTTGTTAGGTTGACTTTTTCAATGTTTGAAATATATGTTAAGGTGTTACACGTATGTGGGTGAATTTTATGTGTATATCCTATGTGTAGTATTTGTGCATGCTGCATGTACGTGGGTATTATGTGTCTCTGTAGGCTGTGGGAAAATAGTGTTTGCGTGTTAGTGTATGGATGTATATAGGTGGAGTTTGTGAGGCTGTGTTTGTAGCAGTGTGTCAGAGCTACTCCTGCACTGGTGTACACTGTAGGTTATGAGAGTGTGAGTGTGGTGCAGCTGGCTGCCTTTCCCCACTTTAGGCTCTCTGTGCTTCCACAGTGGCATGTTTTTAGAATGGCTTGGTGGGCTCTGAGTTATCAACCCTAAGCACAGTGGATTGGGAGGCAGGAGTTCACTTACGCAGTATTGTTACGTGTAGTGTTACCGAGATACAAACAGCACTAACTCTAAAGTAAAAGTTGATGGATTGGATTGCATTAAAAGCGTTTCAGCTTACCAGAAGATGCCATTAAGTGAATGAAAAGTTAGTGAGATTGGCCAGCGTAGACCTGGATTCAGAATATTTTAAGAATCTGTGTAAGTCAATAAGAAGACAGATAACCGAGCAGATAAACGAACAAGGCATTTGGCAGGAACTTCCCAGGCATGCAGTCAGTGAACGAGGGAAAGCTGCTCAGCCTCAAGACGTAGTGGAGAGGTATAGAATGCACTAGAGCAGGATGCCGTTGTACACAAGGTGGTGTCAGCTGTTGGCAAGGGTGGAGCAGTGGGCTTCTATCTTGGCTTAGCCCCTTTAGGAAACTAGAATTGCACATTAGAGTACAAAGTAGTTGCACCACACATCTCAGCAGCCCTGTGCTCCTTGTGTGTGTACCAGCAGGACGGAGGGTGTGTGTGTGTGTGTGTGTGTGTGTGTATGCGCACGCATGTGTGCGTGCGTGTACCGGGACACCTTCACAAGTGTCCTTGGAGTGTTGCTACAGATTCGCCGAGGCTGGAAACAGGCCAAGTGCTCGTCAACAGCAGAATAGAAAATTAATTGTGATACATTCCTGTAATGTAAAACTGTGAAACTGTGGCAATGAAGGAGCTAATGCTGTATTCCAGAAATGAGGTGCTTTCACAAACATAACGCTGAAAGAAACCAGCTAAGTAGAGTATTGTGTGATTCTGCGTACAGGTTCAAAACGAGTTTAAAAACAGGCCAAATGAATTTGTGGCATTGAAGTCAGAGGTACTCACCTTTGGAGAGTGGGAGGATGGGGTGGCAGGATCCCAGGGCATTGGCTGTGTTCTCTTTGGTGGCTGTGCTGTAATGCACAGACAGACATGTGCAGATACACTTAGGATTTGTTTTCTGTTTCTGTGTTTCAGTAGGGAGGCTGCTAAAGTGTAACACGGTGAGAGAGAGATTGTTAGACACAGTGAGCAAGATACAGTGGCATGCAACAACGTGGTAGAGGCTCACAGAAGGGGTAGCTTCTGATTTTTTTCTAAAGTTCAAAAAGTCAGTGCTAAGATGATGTTCAGGGACATGTAAGAGAGCTGTGCCCGCCATTCGGACCCACTTTTTACAGCAGTAACGAGACTGTACCCTGTGGGAGAAGCTGGAAACAGAGTCCAAAAGAGAAAGCAGTGATGCAGAGGAGGTCAGCGCTGCCTGTTCATTGGCACCTGCATGGTCAGAACCCACCAGAAGCTCGAGGAGCCAGGCGTGAGCTAGGGCGAGACAACATAGGCAGATGACTAGGTCTGTGGAAAGTAGCCATTACTTCTGTAGGTCTGCTGTTCCACATCTGGAGGAAGGTGGGGGTTTCCGTCGGTGGCCAGGGCCAGAACTAGGGAGCAGACCTTTTATGAAAGAAGAATGTGTGGACAGGCTGGTAACACTCTGCCCCTCTGTCTGTCTTTCATGACTTTTGTACTGCAGTATATGTATGTATCCACCTCTTTGATCTCTGTTTCACTATGTCTCACTGTGGCCCAGGTTGGCCTCAAACTCATAATCCTCCTGTTTCAGCCTCCTATATATTAGGATTACTGGCCTGTGCCCAGATTCACCTGCATTTCTGTCACTATTTCCAGCTACCTTAGCCTTGGAAAGTAGTGAGTGTTTCATTTTTGTTAGGTATTTTGTTTTTTCGTGGTACTGGGGATTGAACTCGGGCGCTTATTCTGCTGAGCTGTCTTCTCAGCCCTGAGTGTTTCACTTTTGGTTTTAAATCTGTGCATATCCAGGAAAGGGCATCCAGAGAAATCCAGTGAAAGCGGAGCATTTGAGTGAAAAACTGCTACAGTGGTGGCTGGACAGTTCTGTCAGTACACTACAACTGTTGTTTAAGTGGCTGGACTTCATGGTATGTGAATTACGTCTCAATAAAATTGTTAGTTAAGTACCACTGCCAGAGGTTTAGAATGCTTAAGAAAAGCCCGAAAACAATGAGTACAGAAGTGTTCATGCTGTTGCCATACAGTCTTCTGTAAATACATATCACAGAAAGCATACAGGAAAGACAGGAGTTCTCAGTCCAGGACAGACCATGAAAGCAGTGCACTTGATGAAGTTACAGAGGCCTGGTACTGCACAGTCTTCATTCTCTAACTTTGTACTGATGACAGCATGAGTATTTAAGCCTTCCTTCAGGTTTGGATCTAAGGGTGGTGAGCTGCTCCTCCTCAGCTCGTGTCGTGTATTCCCTGAACCGATGACTCTTTGGGAAGCAGGAGGGTAGTAACTGCTCTGTTTGTTAACAAGGTCTCCAGGTCTTCCGTCAGGCCTACAAGTTTTGGAAGTAGGTTAATGGAGTAGTGGGTCGTTTTTGGTATGTGTTTGATTTAAAAATTTGAACTAAGGTTTTTTCCACACTTAAAAGTATATTTTGTAGATTTAATACTTTCATCAGATCTGTTTTGATAATCTGAGAAAGCAAAACATTTTCGTCATCTAAATCTTACTGGAAAATGCCACCCTCTAAGTCCCCATTTATGTGGAGACACTTTTCATTTGAATGTTTGCTCTGGCTCTTTTTGTTCTCTTTGTAATGAGGAGGCAATTGCCCACATAAAGATGCGCGGCTTTCCTGCCTGGGGCTGTGGTTGTACCGTAGTTCCTAAATGGATGTGAAGGTTTTTGTCAAAAGTTCAGTGCAAAGAGAATCTTGTATGATGTGTAATGTAGAATTTTTTTGCTGTGGTTATGCAGACTTTTAACTGCTTCTCTTGGAGTAGAGCATATATAGAATGAATTTTGAATGAGACGAACATTTTTAGATGTAATTATTTGTACACAGGATAAATCTATAACAAAGCCTCCTTAGTGTCACGACATTTCTAAAATCTGTGAAATTTAAGAGAAATGTTTGTTGCATAATGGCATTTTTAGGGTTTTATGCTTTGAGTCATATGTCACACTTTTTCTTTAAGAATTCCCCCTTTCCATCACACAAGGTCTCACTATGTGGTCTCTGGGATTACAGAATGTGCCATCATGGCAGACTTAAGAGATAAACTTTTTTTTTTTTTGGTGGCGGTGGCAGGAATTGAACTGGGAACTCCGTGCTTGCCAGATAGGCACTGTACTTCCTTGGCTCAAGAAATAAACTTTTGACAAGTTTTTAAAACCAGTTTATTCTCGAGCATGTGTCTGTTATGTTAGGGTTTATTGGTGGCAGTGGCCCCAGTAGTGAAGCAAAAATGAAAGGGGAGGGGGGCAGGACAATGGGCAGACCCTCTCACTTGAGACAGGAAGCATGAGATTTTATGGACTTTTGCTGGGGGTGGAGTTTGAGGGGCAGGTTCAGGGACACACAAGGAGCTGATTGGAGGGTCTTGTGTGTAGGGGGTGGGAGTGGGGGTGGAGGGGTGGGGAGGTAAAATGAGGTTGTACTTAGGGCTGGAGTGGCGAAGGAGGAGGGAGTGGTCATTGGGAAGACAAGCTGTCATTTCGGGGATTCAACCCTGTTGAATCAGGGCCATGGCAATTGAGTAGTTCGTATGCCAGCTGGAACCTATCACGTAAATCTTTTCATCTAGTGGTTGATGAATGTGGATGTATGCCATAGACATGAACTAAGATGAGCAAAATCAACAAGAATGAGAAGGGAAAAAAGGAACTAGAAGGATGGTGGGGAAGGAATTAAAAAAAACTGTATTGTTTACTTGTATCAGTTTCCTAATATGATGGCAAAAATTCATTTTACTGCAAATACTAATAAAATTCTTACAGAGTTACAATGCTTGTGAAAACAGTAAGGGGGACTGTGTTGGGGGTCTGTGTAGGGGCATAGTAGTGGAATTTGCAGTTTGGACAAGCAGGGATTATAGTCACATAACTGGGTGAGTCAGTGGATGGAAAACTACCAAGAAGAAACATCAGGGCCAGCAGGATTTAGGCTTAGCCCATCTGACAGGGTTCCTGTGGATGGAAGGCCTGGGTGCTGAGACCTCATGGAGCATGTGGGATGGTGGAAGAGGATCCAGGCTGAGTAGACTCTGAGGGTGAGAGATTCATGCTCCTTGCTGACTCTGGGTGAGAATGGATGCTAAAGGTTAAAGCTAGGCAAGAAGAGGATTCAGAGGAGTGGGTATAGAGCTTGATTTGGAGACACTGTTAGCGCCCCAGCCTTAGGTGAGCCTGTGTTGGGGGAGTTGTGGACAGTGGATATGGTCTTGTAGTGAAGACAGACGTGAAGTGTAGCTGTGTTAGGGTTTGCCAAGGAGTGTGTCACAGTTATTCTTGTTGCTGGGACAAATACCTGACACCCAAAATGAAGGAAAGGTTTACTTAGCTCACAGTTACTGGAGGTTTCAGTCCATATTCAGCTGGCTCCAAGACAGAAGGGCACATGGCGGAGAGCAGCAGTTCATGGTGGTGGAAAAGCAACAGTGGCCACAGAGAGGAACTCTGTCTTTCTTGTTTCTTTTACATTACATTCATGCTCTGCCCCTGGCTGGGGGAAGTACTCACACCCGTAATCCCATCAGTACTAAGACCCATAATCCCAGCCTTGGATCACCCATAATTTCAGTGGATCATGAGTTAATCACAGACTCTGGAAGTCCCCGCCCCATGACTGCGTGAGGCTCTGGGGGGACAGCCAGACACAAACCATAACAAGGTGTGATGGAATCATGGGGCTGTGTGTACAGGATCAATTTGGGACTCCAGAGAGGTACCAGGGAGATGGAGGGTGCTCAAAAAAAGTGTGATACAGAGTCTGTGTTTTGGAGGTGATGAGTTTTCCAGGCAGACAGAGTCAGCAAGAGAACTCCAGGCTGAAGATGGTAAGTGCACCAGACGGCAGGATGTGGGGTAGTCTGTCTTGCTTGGGTATCTGGGTATGGCTGGCTGAGGATTTGTGCAGAGAGATGGGTGAGTTAAGGTGAGAAGAGACAGCAGGAAGAGCACAGCAGGCTCTGTGCTGTATTGGACTCACGCCTTACCTTATAGGTAACAGGCATTAATTGAAAGATTTTAATCAGAAGAATAAATGATTAGACTTTCATTTTACACAGTCATTTTGTGGACAGCCAGAGAATGACTGGGAGAGAAGCTGGGAGACTGGTGAGGAATCCAGACCAGAGGTATTAATTAAGACCTATTTTTAGGAAGTCGACAAGCATCTGACTAGGGAGCTGGAACCGGTATGATTTAATGTGACCTCTAAGATGTGGTGGCTGTAGCAGGAGAAAAGACAGATTCTGATCTTTTACATACTTGGGGGCATTCACAGAGAAATGCGACTGGAAGGTGCAGTTAGAACTGGGGCTTATATACCATCCTGTTAGATGAGGGGAGGCTGAGAAAGGGCTTTTGTGGGAAGACAGCTTTTTTGCGGAAGATAAAAGGCTCTCTACTGAGTACAGGTCAGATACAGTAGTTTTGTGACATTGTTTGGATGCGGTGTCTTCCTATTCTGGAAGGTTTGCATTGTTCCTGGGGAGAATTTATGATAAGTGAGCTGTTCTGGGAGGCTCTGCTGATTTTAAGGACTTGACTGTCATTGGTTCCAAAAAATTTGTGTGCTATAGTGGCATATTCTGGATCCTTTCTTAGTGAAGGATAGGAGGAATTACTGAGATTCTGGCTTGAATGGTAGTGGTATTATAGATAATGAAATACACGAAGAAGAGCAGGTTGTAGGAATGATGAATTTGTATTTGTGTAGTAGATTTGTAGCACTTGCGGGACATTTAGATACAGACCCTGGGAAGCAATTACAGAGATCTGGGAACCTGGAAGAGCTTGAGGGTGCTGAGAGTACAGATGAAATCTTCCTAGGAACCTAGGAAGAATGGGGGGGCGGGGGGCTCTGAAAGGAACTGGAGGAAACCGAAAAGTGACCGTGGGTGGGTGAATACAGAGGAGAGTTTGTAGAAGGGACTATGAGGAGGAATAGCTGAAAGTGAGAAGAAATGGCGGGTTACAGCAAGGGTGGCGAGAGCAGCGATCTGCAGCGCAAGGCTGCAGAGGAGAGTTATGTGTGTTGGGAAGGGGGTTTCTGGTTGTGCGTGCTGTAGTGGTACTGTTTTGGGGAGGAGGTGGGGGCTGTGTATTTCAGTGGATTTGGGACAATTGGCTTGCTACTTAAAAATAATTAGATTAGAGCCCTGCTTTATAACCTCAGAGCAAAATAACTATAACATTTAAATGTAGAAATTGGAAGTAAAAAAAAATACTGGGAGAGGTCAATATTTACATAGTATTCAGATGCTAAAGCTTATTGTAATTCAGCGTTTTTGTTTGTTTTGGTGGGAGCTGGGTTCAAACTCACGACCTTGCACTTGCCTGGCAGGCACTTGTGCCACAGAGCTATCTCCCTGGCCCCAAATTCAGCGTTATTTACTAAAAATGCCATAAAATTAAAATGTAACTAGCAGATTGAGAGATGTATTTGCCATGCATTTGTGACCCAATTGAGATCTTAGCTTAACAGTAGGTCAAACCCAGTGGGAGTGAGAAATAGTATATTGAAAATAATAAATACTCAAACATAGAATGTAATAAAACATGAACTAAATTATTACCTAAAAATCACAACTATATATTCTTTTCATACACACAGAAAACATTTATTGAAGTTGCTGATCTGTGAATCAAGTCTTGACAAATTTCAAAAGGCCAAGAATCAGACTTACTCTGAAGATAGGTTGAATATTTGAAAATTCGATGAGTATTAGTCATTAGGTTTATAAAGTAGAAGAATAATGCACTAGTGCAACAGATGCAAAAATTGCCTTTGATAAAATCCAGTATTCATTTACAAGTGAAATTTCATAACATTATAATAGGTAAACTTCCTTAATTTGTTGAGGATTAGTCAGAAAAGTCTTGTGACAAGTATCCTGTTTAGTGTTGAAAATTTGAAAGACCAGGGAAAACTTAAATTTAACAGTACTTCTGCTTATTATTTTACTAGTTCTGCATAGTTTAATAAGACAAAAAAATAGTGCAAGGATCCGAATGGAAAAGATAAAGCTTGGTTTTATAAATGTCATAATTTTGCAACATAAATGTCTCTGCAACTTACAAGCAAAGTTGCAGGAGTCAAGGCAACTCTAGGCATAAGTGCAATTTGGTAAAACACCACCAAG
>PVKN010012693.1:0-20541 GCA_004027915.1 Capromys pilorides
TAGGTTATAAAAATTATATCTTAATTCTTTGGTCTTTGAGTCATGAGATACCTTAGAAATATAATGTACAATATATTCCTTTTTCTAAATTAATATGTATAAACACAGATATATGGTAATGAGGGATGCAGGGCAATATTTTCAGGGATTTGCAGAACCCTGAAACCAGCCATGGCTGCCTCTGTACACTTCTCCATAACAAAGTGCATAACTTGTCTGAGCATCTATCTCTGATGTTTAGTGTACTGGCTGGCTAGGAGATCCCCCGACAATGTCAGAAGATGAATGACCTTGAGATCGATGAAGTGCTTGAGTACTTGCGGTTAGTATAATCCACGTGTATGTTTGTAACAGCATCATAGGACATTGCAAGCATAACAAGGGGCTGCAGGACCTGTGCTGGCCACCCAGCAAGAGGGCAATGGGTCTATCCTGAGCCAGGCATCACACTGTCATTGTCCTAGGGTCTCTAGCACCAAGTCCAGGAAATCTGACTCCTTGCTTGGTATTGAGGGCCATGAGTTCTTGCCTAATCTGCCTTCAGAGCTAGCTCCCGTACTTCTTTTTATTCCATGCTTTTTGCGTTGTTGTTTTTTGGGACCCTGACTGAAATTTGAGTCCTAGAGGTTGTTTACATTATCCATCTATGGTAGGTATGGAAGCCCCACACTGTGCATAGAAGACTCAGTATTTGAGTGGTCTTTGACAGAATAGTCATCATGCTATGATGCCTGAAACTAATTTTCAGTTACTTTAAAGTAGCATGATTTTGTGAATTTGTTTGTAAGTTTAATAGTACCTGAAGGTTTAGAGATATCAAATATTATTTTGTGAAATTTATGATCTGATTATCTTGATGGATGTTAGAAATAATCTTGGTGAATAATAATAATCTAGAACTTGGTGAAGTTCTAGATATTAGGCCTTTGACAGATATTGAGTAGTTTCACATATTTTATAGATATTCACCATTGTTGTATAGACAAGGTTTTAGAATCTGGTAGAATGTTTGACTTGATTCTATAAGGATAGCCCTGAATTTTAACTTCCAAGTGCTTTGCACAGACTTTATAACAAGAAGTGTTCATTGTCTGATGTCAACTAAAGAAAGATCAAATCCTGCCTCTGGGAAGTTTGATATGTCCCCTCAGTAAACTTTTCATGAATGATAGGTGGTGTACTGAAAGGACAGAACCAGAACTTCCTGGAGTTTGTGCAACAGGTGATAAGGACCAATTTTAAACCTGTTTGCTAACACATATTTATTTAGTAAATATTTACTTATGGGTAGGGAAATTGGGGTCAGGATTGCTTTCGTTCTAGCTTGGTAGTAAGGACAAACTTCTTCAGATTTTCTACCTTCTGCCAAGAAGATCAGATTTTTTAAAAAATAACCAAACTAGTTTATGGAGGTGTTTTAATAAGCTTTCCATAACTGTAGAAAAGTACCTGAGATAAAAACTTAGAGGGAAAAGTTTATTTCAGCTCACTTTTTCAGTCATTTCACTCTAGGATTGGTTGGTTCCATTGTTCCTGGGCCTGTAGTAAGCCTGAGCATCATCTCAGAATGCAATGGTACAACAGAGCTCTTCTTGGCAGCCAGAAAGCAGAAAGGGCATGCAAAGGCAAAGGGCTTGAGATAAGATAAAGCTCTCAAGAGCAAGTTTCCACAGCTCACTCCCTTTAATTAAGCCCTACCCCCTCATTTTCATCACCTCCTAAAACATTATCAAATTATGAACCTATCAATAGATTACTCCATTGATGAAGTCAGAGCCTGCAGGAGCCAAATGCCACTCTCAAACTCTCCACTTATAAACCACACCTTCAACACATGAGTCTTTTGGTGGACATTTTAAAGCTAAGCCACAACAGACAGTAAAACATCAACTCTGTGGTGACTCTGCTTTCAGGAAAAATTCTACATGTCAGCTTTTGCAGGAGTAGCCCCCAAGAAGAAAATGCAGTGACTTATAGTGACCAATATCTACTTCTCAGGCATGGCTATGTGTCTGCTATGGCTCTGATAGATTCCTTCAAGGCTTGGCTGGCCATGTTACAGGCTAGGGTGGAATGAAGTCCACTTGTCTGATCTCATTCCAGAAGCCAGACTCTATCAAGAGAAGACAGGGATGTCATTCTCATGGTAGAGGCAGAACCACAAAGCAGCAAGCAGAAAGGTTTTGCTAGCACTAGCACACTGTTCCTTCTGTCCGTATATCACTGGTCCATCAGTCTCATGGCCAATCCCCAAGTTACTAGGGTGGGAGGTGCTGCATATTTCTTCTACCTGTAGGAATGGAAAGGCAAGAGGAGTTGTGAACAGATTGTATAAGACACTCCAAGTCAAATGCTAGGGATTTCCAGTGACCCCTACACTAAGGGGATCTTAACTCTGTTCATTTCCTAAAGGACTGACTAAATTGCTCTACACATTTGAAATGGTAGTCAGTCCGAAATTCAGAAGTCATAGGATTTGAGCCTGGCAATGTTATAGTAACAGAGTGTTACACAGTGCTATAATTTCAGTCTCAGAGATCATGTAAATATGCTGTGGAACGAACATCAGTGAGAGTTGGAAAAAATATAGTCATCTCTCAGTATCTGCGAGCAACAGTACCAGGACCCCCAAAATAAAAAAAAAAATCCTCAGATACTTAAATTCCTTACATAAAATGGGATTTAAATATAACCTATGTGCTTTCTCTTCTATTGTTTAAGTCATTTCTGGATCACTTCTAATATCAGATCCAGTATAAATATCATGTAAATACTGCATTGCTTAGGGAAGAAGGATAGGAAAAACAGTTCCATACAGGTTCCGTACAATCTTATTGAATATTTTTGATGTACCAGTGATCTGTGGGCAGAGCCCACAGATCCAAAGCTGACTTTCTCCTGTCCAAAGACACACAAAAAAGTCATCAAATTGCTGCCATGCAGAAGTCTACTGTAAAACTAGTTATATGAGGTCCACTGATCCATTTTATCACCGCTTGAGACCCACTTCTCCAAGAAGGAGGAAGGACCAAAGCATTTGGACCTCATATCTTTCTAATCAATCTCCCAAGTAGATGTTTTAGCCTCACTGAGAAGCAGGAAGAAGAGAAACATATTAGAAAAACACATCCAGACCCTAGGTCCCAGTGGACTATACAACATTACACAAACTATTTGTTTTCAGAATTCTCAGATTTACATTTGTAAAATGGAAGCTATAGGCAAGTTTGTAAGTCTTGGAAGAAGAAACTTATCTTTGCATCTTTTTTTTTTTTTTTTGTGGGACCGGGGTTCAAACTCATGACCTTGCACTTGCTAGGCAGGCACTTGTGCCACGGAGCTATCTCCCCAGGCCCCTAAGAAACAACTTATCTTTGTTACCCTTTGGTGAAGGGACTGCTAAGCCAAAGGACACCTAAGGATTACAGGGCTTTGCCCAACTACTCTATTACTTTATCATCTTTATTCCCTTTTCTTTCCTCCCTTTCCCATACAACTATAAAACGAAACTCACTAGTATATATGAGCAGGATTTGTTTTTATTATAGTTCAAGATTAGATTTTTTCCTTCCTTGTTTTCTATGATTTGAAGTTTACAAAATGCCTGTATTTTAGTTGTAATTATTTTTTTCTATTTTGCATATGGAACTTATTTGTGAACTTTGTTCAAGATGGTGTTAGTGCTACACAGTTTTCAAAACAGCAAGGGAGCTTGAGAGACACACTGTCACAGCATTGGACTCGAAGCAGATCCCAGGGTTGTTTGTCGCTATCCCAAGTGGAGGGTGCATAAAATGGGATGTTTACCCCACTCCCAGGCCCAATGTCAATGCCCCCCACCCCCAACCATGTGAGTCTTCTTCCCAGGCTTGCTTAATTGTTTTGAATGCTGTGGTAAGTGGATTACTCTTACATGGTAGTCAGTGCAAATCTGGTTTGGACTGAGCAATCACTCAAAAATGTGAAAGAATCCTACATGAGGAACTAACATTTGTTTGGTTTCTCTAGAACCATTGTGTAAAGACAAGCCCTAAAAGAAAATGACAGAATTATCCTGAGAGTAAACAATGTTGTCCTTCGAAAAAAACTTAGAAATCATCTGCGATACACGCTTGAACAATAGAATCGTCTTCCTTGCAAGTTTGGGCAAAATTCTTGGAGTCCTTAATTCACTATAATTACCTACCAGCCTTTCAGGAGCCCATGTAGGAGTTGATGTTTTGGCAAGACTTATGGTCAGGGAGAACCACAGGAGAGAAACGCCTCATTTGTCACTTGAAAGAATGTCTCGGCAAGTGTGATGATTAAGCTGAACAGTCAGCTTGATTGCTTTGGACGCTGACCAGGTGATCCGTGAAGTACACTACTGCGCATGTCTGTGTAGATCTCGGCGCCCTTGGACGCATGGCTGAGCCCCGGACCTTGCTTTCTGGCACCGTTTCTCTGCTCAGCTCCCCAGCTGCCATGAGCTAGGCAGGCTTGTTTCTTGATGCTCTCCTGCTGTGATGTTCCTGCCCTGGGTCCAGCAGACTGTGGCTTAACTCCCCTGAAGCCAGTTTAAACCTATCCTCCTTTAATTTACAAGCATCTGTATTATTTTGTTCCAGCAGGTGGAAAGCTGACGGGTACAACATACTCTCCGTGGTGATCTGAGACCTAGCAGAACTCAAAGGAATTGTCAGAAAGGCTGGATGTATACTAAAAGCTTTACTGATTGAAGTTTCTCTCAGAGCAGACTGGGGAGTAGGAAGAGTTTGGACTTCACAGAAATAGTGCATACCCCTTAGGATTCAGGACAACGTGATGCTTGGATCTGGACTTTGTTTCTTTGCTTTAAGAGTAGCTAACATCAGGCTGGCTCTGGAATGCAACTGTATAGTTGGCATCTTGGTGAATCATTGAAAGAATTGAATTGTACAGCAGAAGTCTGCACTTTCATTCTTACCTTAGACGGATTCCCAACTTTTATCTTTTACTAACCTAATTAATCATTAAACTCTTCTTCCTTAAGCTTTTTCTTCTTTTTCAGTTTACATTTCTTTCCTTTCTTTCATTTTGTTTGTTTTAACAAATTGATGAGACATTGAGAGGAAATGAGACCAGGCCAGCCTTGATCACACAGTCCTGAGGGTCGCTGGACTCTGAAGTCCTCCCACTTCCCTTTCTCTCCTCCTGTGCTACATTTTTGGTCCCTTCATATCCCGTGGAGTACAGTGACTCATGCTGAATTTTACTTCTCCAAGAAATCCATTTCAATCCATCTCTGCATGGATTTTCTCACATTTATCTTTCTCTAACATGCTCCCCAAAATCCATCTAAGTGAGTACTTCTTTAGTGTAAGTGAATCCCATTAAAGAAGGAAAATTATCCTTCATCATCTGGAATTAAGACAATATCAATCTGTATAATACTCTTAATACTGGTAAAAGCCTCTCTTCCTCCAGTGTATCTAGGGCTGTTTCTGACTGAAGGTGCTGATTTGGTTTATGGATGACATATTTGGTTTTGTGAGGAACCACCAGAAGGGGAAAGATGATGGGCCAGTAGAGGGCTTAGTAGAGGTTATTTGATAAAAGCAGGCATTCTTCATTTTAGTGCTTATATAGACCTGTAAGTTACTCTGAAACTTTGAATCTTTTCAGAGAATTGATTTCTTTGCCAAAAAGGACACCTGAGGAAAACACTGTTTATTCGTTCATTCATTCATTCATTCATTTGGCAAGCATTACCAAGCACCTACTAGGTCTGGCTTTGTCATAAATGGCTGGTCAAGGTACTGAGGTCTCCTTGGCAGTTTGTTTGGGAATCCAGTGTGACAAAGACAGCTGCAACAGTGGTGATAATAAGAAGCCAGGGATGGGGGGAGTACAGTCCAGGCCAAGGGAAGAGTAAATGAGAAATCTCTGAGGTAGATCAAAGCTTGGAATGGCTGAGAAACAGACACCAGTATAAGCCTGGAGACAGGCTGGCCCTAACACACAGTGACTGAGGCCTACCTTGGGGCAGGCAGAGGTCCCACAGTGACTGATGGGATCTCACATGCACTCAAGGAAGAGTGTATTCACAAGTCATAAAATCAGAAATCCAGTCCTCCCTTTATATTTGGAGGGTTCCAGCTTTGCACATTTGCATATTTGCTAAAATATATTTGTTACCCCAAAGTCAGTCATCATCCTGCTTTCCCTGCAGTGTGCAGGCAGGCTCAGAGAAAGAAATCTTGCTCTCCTCATGTGCCCACTTCCGGCTAAAGTTGAAAAGGGGGATGCCCCACTTTCCTGTTCCACAAAGCAATGCTCCTACTAACCCTACATGGTGCCTCATTTTTCATATCTCTATAGTTTTTGTTAGTGCTGTCACTACTTAAAATGGCCCCAATGCATAGAGCTTCTGTTCAGTGTTTCTAAGCTCGGAAAGCCTGTATTCTGCCTTATGTTGAAAACATGTATTTGATAAGCTTTGTTCACACGTGAGTTACAGTGTTGCCAGTCATGAATGCAGTGTTAATGAGCTGACATTATATATCCAATGAGGTGTCTTTGAGCAGAGACACACACCAAACAGATTCATGTGTTGATTGGGAGATGAACATGTCATGATGAGAGGCTCTACGGAGCCTTGCTCGTTGCATCTCCTAAGAGTAATGGTTTTGCTAATTTAGTGTGGAAGGTAAGTGTATTGACTACAACTTCATAAATAATGACAGTCTGCCCTATAGGGATGGCCAGGATATGGTTAGCCTCATGGTCCTGGCTAGAGAATTTGGATCTGGGCTTGGCTCTGAACACCCAGAAGACCGGAGGAGATGGAGTGAGGGAGATGCAAGACCTTAAATATCCACCTGGTGATTTAATGCTGGTAGATAATTAATTAAAAAGGGACAAGTTGCAAATCATTTTTATAATCATTTTTATAATCAAGGAGCAAAAATGGTGGCTGAAGGATGAATAGCAAGAGGACTATCTGCCAGTGTCATCTGACCAAAGAGAGGGCATATTAAGGTCATAAGATCAAGTGGAAAGTATGGGCACTTGTAAGCCAGGAGAATAAAAAAATCTCTCCTAACATATAAGCAAAAAGAAGTATAGGTTTTCTGCTTTTAAATGGATAATGTAACAGAAGTCTTACCATAACATCATTTTGCATATATGTATACACTTGGCATGCATTACTCAAGTAGACATTTGTTATTTCAAAAGTTCAATTGGATAAGGAGCCCAGTTATTCATTTTTCTTCTTGTTACAGCCAAAATATAATTTTAGGTGAGTAGATCGACAAAACTGAAAGCCAGTCTCTTACTTTATTCAATTCAGAATACGCTGGGAGAGGGCAGGGAAACTGAAGCACAATACCTGAGTATCTGGGCCTTGAAAAAGCAAAATTTAGCATGACCAGGCATGCAAGGTGGGTCAAGGGCCATGGAGACAGGCTGGCCCTAACACACAGTGACTGAGGCCTACCTTGGGGCAGGCAGAGGCCCCACAGTGACTGATGGGATCTCACATGCACTCAGGGGAGTGCACACACCCCAACAGTGTGTGCAGCTGACTTCACGCTGGACTGTGGCAGCCCCAATGTTTGGTTGTTGTGTTTGTTTGTTTCTTTATTTATTCATTTTGTGGCTGGCTCAGCCTGCCCTGGTGGTGGCGCTGGCGCAGCATGTGGTGCCAGGGATCGAACTGCAGTCCCCGCAGTCTCCTGAGCCCTCCTAAGCATGCGCTTTAGACCACTGAACCATCTCGCCGGCCCCCCCAGTGTTTGGAAACATGCGTTAAATAGTTTACTTTCTGCATCCTCTGAAAAATGGTTTACAGATATACTGAAATGATTCTGGCCCTCTTTGTTCCTTTCATCTAGGCAGGGAATTTGGGACTGGTCCAAGTGGAGAGGTACTTGGAACAAAACAGAGTCACGCAATTTTCAGAAGAGCAATTTGAAAATGAGTGGCAGGAGAGGTCGCAGCACCTGAAGTGGTTTGCATCATCTGACTTTTGAAGAGCTCAAAGCTGGTGTCAGCTTGGAATCCTTAGCATTATATCAATATATGGACTCTTCTGAAAACCGAATACATTTCACATGGGATGTAAAATATAGTAATTTGAACCAAGAGTCTTGTGTTAAATACTAGACGCTCAGATTTTTAAAAACTCAATAAAACCTTGGTTGCTAGACTAAATATGTTTAGTAACACATAGAAGAAATAACTTGCAACACCATTTGGTCATGCATATCCACCACAGGCCATTTACTATACTCTTACGAGGTGCTAGCTAAAGTAAATTTAATTAAATCCATTGCTGGTTTTTTTTAATATTGTGGAAATACCAATTGTCACTAATAACCAGTGATATATGGCATTTTAATTACCTATTAACCATTTCCTTTATAAAGTGAATGCCTCAATCCTAATTAATTCAGTTTCATAGTATTTGTTTTAGAAATGAATTTTTCTGGACTGATTTTATTACTTATGACAGAGGACTTTCTTAGCAATCAGAAGCATAACCAACCCATCATACTATTTTTGTGGTACGATTTCTGTTTTTCAAAACCATGCAAAGAGAAATGATGTACTACTTTGGGAAATCTTTCTCTATTATGACATAAAACCTATTCATTTTATTATTTCCACAGTTAAATAAAAATTTTATGATCCTCAAAGTTCCCTAGAAATTGATGAAACGGCAAGATGGCCAGGTAGATAGCTTAGGTTGTGTTGCCATGATAGAGACCCATGATGTATCTCTGTCTCTTTGTCTGTCTCTCTTTCTTCACTTCCCAGCAGTCATCAGATAACACTGCCAGCTGACACTCCGACAGGATTTATTCTATCTCAAAACAGGGGAAAATGCAATGGGCCCAAGTAGCCATAGATTGAAACCTCTAACACTGTGAACCAAAGTAAACGTTTCCACTTCTTAAATTGATAGGCCCATGTATTTTATTATAGTAATGGAAAACTGACACACATAGTAGTTAAACTAGTGTCAAGTGTGATCTCTCATTTTTTTTCTCATGATGAAACTTTCCTATTAGTACAACCTAAAGAGAAGTAAGCTTTCTTGATCAGTTACCAGTCTATGTTTCCCCATGTCTTATTCAAGCTTTTCCTCTTTTATTCATCAGTCCTGAGCCACACACTAAGAGCTCTCTTGTCACAAGCCTTTTCTAAATCTACTTTTTGTGCCAACAGTATACTTGTATGAACAGTTCTTATCTTTGCCCAAACTGCAAATTGAGACTGTCCTCTTCACTACTGAAACCTTTTAAATATCTTGAATTTCTGTCTTTCTTACCATACATTCAAGAAACTCTCTGAGTTAAATTCTAAAACTGCTCACAGATCATTAATCTAGGAAGACACGGAATCTAGAAGGATATCTGTAGGAACTCATTGTCCTGTAAGGGGCCAATGGTTGCATAGTTTTATCTCTCAGGTTTAACCTTGAGCAATCATGGAAGGTAGGTCTGTAAACCACAAGGATATTAAAACAGCTCTGTTGGCCCAAGAGAAGCCGGAGAGAGAAGCAGTTGGTAATATAAGGCCTCTCTTTCCATCCTATGGAATTTAATAAACTTTACTTCAGTAGCAATGGAAGCTACTGAAAGTGAGAAGAAAGTTCTTGTAAGACCTTTTGTTGGAGCTGGAAAACCAGGGTGAGGGGAACATGTGACTTAAGCAGAGAAAACTGAAACCCTCAGAAGCGCCCTTTCTCTTCCCTGACAGAAAGGCCCGCTGTTCCCTTTCCTTATATCTGGACTTTCTTTTCTTTCTTTCTTTCTTTTCTTTCTTTCTGTACTGGGGATTGAACTCAGGACCCTGCGCTTGCCAGGAAAGTACTTATTCCACTGAGCTATCTCTCCGGCCCCCTCTCCAGCTTTAATTGCAACTTCCTAATAAAAGTACCCTTATGTTCCAATCTACCTGCCTCAGCCCTCAGTTCTAAACCTCCCCCAATGCTTGTTTATCTTATCCCATAAAAATTCCAATGCTGACTTCTACCCTAGGTGCACACTCAGCTCAAGTTCCAAATTCCTTTGGTTTTATCCCTAACTTACCTTCCCAACTGCTTCCCACATATATGCTTACCTAATGACTACTGTCCCTTTAGCCAATCATAGTACCAGACTTCAATAGCAATCTGTGATCAATCAAGTCCAGGTGTCTCTGGGCTAACCAGACAGGAAGATTCTTTGTGTGGTGCAGCAGGCCAGGCTGTCACCTCCTAGATCGAATAAAGTTCCCCTCAGGTGCCATAGGGAGACAAGGAATTCAGCTCTGGTAATTACGGATCATGCTAATCAATAGTAGGACAGGATAGGATGGAGAATTCTGTTTGGTTTTCTTTACCCCATTTTTGGCCTAGATTATTTTATGGAATGTATCTGTGAATTCAACCTTCTTTAGGCCTTCATGAATTCATAGCCATATTAGTTAAAGTTAAGGCAGAACTATCATTTTCCTTCACTTAGAATATGGCAAATATAAGAACAAATAAGCATATATTCAACAAGTGATTATATACTATTATGTGACACTCTCTCCAGCATTGTTCCAGATGTGAAGATCACACATGACATATATTCTCAGAGTTAATCACTGGTAAAGGAGTGTGTTTTTAAATAAATCCCTATGTACATTTTTCTGTAATGGATCATAATATCAGAACATAAACTGATTTATCACTTAATCTTATTTCATAATTCTTTTTTATGATTAAACTATATTCATATGTATTATTTTTTAATACCTGATGAATGTGCTAGAATAGATAAAGTCATTTTCCTGATCATTGGTCTTCTGAATTTGAGTAGAGCTGATTTTCTTATCCACAACTGCTAATTGTGTTGTCCCTGATACATCCCTAACACTAAACTAACTGTCATTCTATAACAGAAAATGCACCCCTCGAGCAGTTCATCATATACTTCTGTTTATTAGTTGCCAGGTAATGGTTTAGATTACAGTTCCTGATATGTTTGCTTCTTAGAAACAGCTTGTCACTAGCTGGTCATGATGTTGCATATTATAAGTACCAATCAAAACCAGTCAATTACACTGCTTTTGTGCTGCCCCTTGCAGGGCCCATAAAAACCTCTGATCCTGAACATTTAGCACCTGATATTTTGAGAATGATCCCAATCAATGCCCACTGACATAAAATAAATATGCCTCCATAGCCTGTGTGTCATTTCAGTGTTTATGCTGAAGTTGTTGCAATTGGTCAAATAATCCAAAACTTACTTCAAGTATACATTTTAAGTAGATATCCAGGATTCAAGCAACATGTCCCAATTTTCAGCAGCCAGATTTCTTAAACCTGCCATTTCCACAGATACACACTTTTCTGACTGAGTCCCAAAGTGTTCTCACTTCAGATACCAACAGCAGTTCCTGCCCACTCATATTTTTGACCAATGGACTATGAACTTGGGGTTCCCTTGCACCCTCCTATTGAATAATTGCTAGAACAGTTCACAAAACTCAAGGAAGATAAACTTCCTTCTGTTATCAATTTGACGTGAAAGATACAACTCAGAGACAGCCCAGCAAAGAGATGCAGAGGGCAAGGCACAGAGAATGAGTCCTGTAGGGTCTCCCCCACCCCCCCGAAACTGTATGTTCACCTTCCTAGAAGTTCTCCAAATCTCTTTATTTCCTATTTGTAGTAGGGACTCTAATATATCGCCATGATTGACCAAGTCAATGCCAGCTGCTGACTAGCTCACTTTTCAGAGCCTCTTCCCTCACCACCCTGCAGTCCCACCGTTGGTTGTCAGGGTGGCCAGCTCACTCCCTAAAGCTCTCTAAGGCCCACCCAGATTCCTCTCATGAGTGGCATCTCAGGTATAGTTAGGAAGGACCCTTTTGTGAAAATTAAAGATGCTGCTTTCACTTCTTTCAATCAATATTCAAGAGTTTCAGAAACTCAGGGTCAGGTCCTAGGAACAAAGACTGAATATGCATTTCTTATTAAATCACAATATCATACGGGGAAAAATCAGTATTTATGTATGTCCCGAAAAGAGTGTAAGACAAAAAAATAAATGGATCTTTGTATTAATTTTCTAGGGCTGCCAAAATAATTAACCATAAGTTCAGTGGCTTAACACAACAGAGATTTTCCTCTCCCAGCTCTGGAGGCCAGATGTCTGAGATCAGGTGGGACTTTGCTTCTTCAGAGAGTGCCAGCGGAGAATCCTCCCTTGCCTTTTTCAGTGTCTTTCTGATGACACCTGGGATTCTTGGCTTGGATGTAACTCTGTTCTCAGCCTCAATCTTCACATGGTCCTCTCCCTTCTCCTCCTCTCCATCTCTGACCTCTTGATGCCTGAAATAAGGATACTGTCAGTAGATTGTGGCCCAGCAGATAATACAGTACAATCTCATCTGGGTGTCCTTAGTTCATCCCTGAATGACCTTTCTCCTGAATAAGGACATAGTCACAAGTTCCAATACTTGGGATACAGGAATATCTTTTGGAGACAACCATTCAACACCATGATGGTCACAGGTGCAAAACATTAACCTTCAGGTGTTGCTCCAGGGATACATGGAAGCTAGATTTTGAAAGAATGAAAATTGCAATTTACATTAATCCCAAGCTGTTTTACATGAGAATTTATAAATGTACAGATAGGTACAGTGTGGTAAAAAAAAAAAAAAAAGGAAAAAGAAAAAGCATGGGCGTGGAGGGTATTAGGATACTTAGAACCAAAAGTAAATTTGAAATATTTAATACTGGATAAAGAAAATTGAAATTAAAATGGAAATACTTTTGTTTGCCAAAAATATGTTTTTGCAGACATGTTGCATTACAGACCAGCTTTATATATTTATGTAGCAATTTAATAGGAGCCAAAAATGTGGTCAATATCAATGGGACTTTTCTGTTTTAAATTGGCATGATTTTATGTGTAAACTGACCAGTTTTCACAGTTACTTAAGTATATTTAAATTGGGAGAACTACTGAGACCCCTAAGTCCCCCTTTTTATATTCATTTAAATGCACAAAAGTCCATCTGTACTGCGCTATGCACTCAGAAATGAAGCCCACACCAGTTACTTGAAAATGTAATGAATGAATTGAGTTAGTTTTTCTGCATATTTTTCTAAATATTATCGAAGGTTTCACACTGTCCCTTTTAATAATTTGTTAAAGGTGTTCTTATTCAAAGGGATTTGTCTTTAGTGAAAACATTAGGCAGGAGTAGTTAAAAACCTCATATAAAATATCAGAAAAGAAAACATCCTCAAGTAGGCTTTTGCAATTTGAATTCTTGCCTATCAAAAGCTATAGATTCTTAAAACTCTTCTTTCCATAACTGTCCCTGACCACCGCACTCCCAGCTCTACAATGATGGCTATTTCGCTTTGTTTTGTTTTTATTAAACATGGGCGTCACTGAATCATTCTGTATCTGTGGAATGAATGCATATCTAACTACTACAGTCCTCTATCACCCAATTAGTTTCTTCTCTCTAAAGGTACCATGCATCTCCCTGTCCCAAACACCTCTCCACTCTGTAGTCTGACTCCTCCCTTGCCTGATACTTCCATAGTGTTTGCTATAAAACTGTGTTGCAGAATCTCACGAGCCCAGCTCAAATGAACAGTGAGGATATGGTCTCCTGGCTTCAAGATTTCCTCCAGAAACTGTTCACCTCAAAGAAACTAAAGCAACCATCATCTGTGGATCCCTTGGGTACCTGAGAGACTCTGTCTTGATAATTCTCTGTGTTTTAGATCTCTAAAATCTTAATTTCTTTTCTCTTTCCTGAAAGTTCTCTCTCTCTCTCTCTCTCTCTCTCTCTCTCTCTCTCTCTCTCTCTCTCTCTCTCTCTCTCTGAATGTATCCTCTCCAGCATTATATGTGGTGCTGTTATGGTTTGTGTATAGGTGTCCCCCCAAAGCCTCATGCAGTCTTTGGGCAGCTTCTGGAATTCACAATTGATTATTGTGGAAATTGGTACTGCCTCTCCTCTGGGGCAGCTGATCTGCATTTCAATGTAAGGTAGCAAGAGAAGTTAGCTGCTTGAGCAGCTGCTAGCTCTCTCCCAGTGCTTTTGCTCTTAGTCATGACCATGGAAGGTTGCCCTCTGCCATGTGCCAGTCTGCTTTGGAGCCAGCTGAATGTGGACTGAAACCTCCAGTAACTGTGAGCTGAATAAACCTTTCCTTCCCTCATATTGAGTGTCAGGCGTTTGTCCCAGTAACGAGAGAAGAGTAAGACAGGTGCCAATTCCAATGCTAACTCTGTAAAACTTTATCTATGTCCACAACCTGGTCCCCACTGATTTTGGTAGGCTGCGTTGGGCAGGTGTCCACCTTTGTCCAAGCTCTCCACTGAGGAGTGCTCCTCCCCCTCGCACTTTAGAAACTGTCCAACTTTTGTCACCTTCCCCTCTCCGTTCTGCCTCTCAGACACTCTCCATCTGCTGGTCTTGCTTCCCATTACCCCATAAATTTTTCTGCAAAGATGTCAGTGTGAATGTATCACACAATTCTGCCACATTTAAATTTTCAGTATTTGCTAGTTACATGCTCTTTAACTAGAAGGATCATTTGTTTAAAACAAGGACATTTTCTTCTATTTCTTATGCTCATTTAAATTTTTAAGTAGACTCATATTGGTGGTATTAATCATTGTTATTGGACATATTAGTATCTTGTCTTGAGAGAATTCAAATGATTCATAGCAAAAGCTTTTTTGGAATGATGAAAATGCATCAAGCCAAGGCCTTTGCCACCGATTGGCAGGTCCAGATTTCTACCAAGTGTATCCCTTGTTTCTCATACTGAGAGTTTCTTCTTGGTGAGTTTGAGTTCATCTCCCAGATTCAGTCATGTCATGAGTAAAGAACTGACACTGTGGTCCATTCCCTGGGGATCTGGTCTCTGCTCACATATAGGAACCGAAGGGCAGATTACTGTTTGGAAAGATATATATACATTAGCTTCCATCTTTGTAGTAAACAACACTAATTGCTAGAAAATTCACCACCCACTGCTGAGCCCTTCTTCACTAAGTTTTCCTCCACAACCTGCACAGACAGGAGAAATATTCCCTGGTATAGAGTAGGACTTGGCAGAAGATCCCCTCAGTTAGCCTGTCACATTACTGATGCTGGAAATTGCATAGTGCTCACTTCCATTGGTTCAGACTCCTTGCCTGAGATGCCAGAACAGAATCACATTTAAGATTTATCCCCAGCAAGGCTAGTGCTATTCCATGCAGCACCTTTATGTAAATTAAATGAAGTACTTCTTATATAGATTGGAACATTACTGTAATGCATAGATGTCCAATAGAGCAGACCTTACAGCCACCTCCCAAAAACAATTGTCATAGTATATATAAAGACCAGCCTGTGTATATTAGGCTACTCAATATAGTGTAAAACCTGCCCCATATTACCCAAAAGCCCCAGAACAAAGTAATTCAAAATATGTAACTTGACTTTGCTGCAAGCATATTTTGAGGAAGAGGATAGGAGCAGAAGAATGTCTAAGTTGCCAGTGGCTATCAAGATTAGCGAGGAAGAAGATACTGAAAAATAGATACATCCAAATAATAAATGGATATCAAGGTTAGTGAGGAAGAAGAGACTGAAAAACTGTGGTACCTTTCACAATTTTAGTAAGTTTCCACTCAATTACATAGGAAAGGTACTTAACACAAAGACTATCTTTCAAAAATGTTTTACTCCATCATAATACATTTTTATTGCTGTCTAACTGCTTACAGTCAAATGGACAGTTGAACAGAAGCATGAAAAGATACCACAGAAGGAGTTATGTTAATTGGCTTCTATTGGTCTCCATAAACAGCCGTAAACGAAAGTCAAAAAAGCTTCTGTATTATGGAAAGAAGCGATGGTTAGATCATTAAAGACATCTGAAACATTGTTTTGAATGTTACTTTTTGGAATAAAGAAATAAGTTCCACTTTGTTGTGCTATGGTATATCAGGAGAGCCAGACCTGGCAGGGGTCCCTCACACCTAGGGTATTACTGATGCTTTGCTGTGTGCAGAGCCTGCCTTTACTTTCTTACAGTAGTTGCTTTCTCTGTGTAGTCTTCTCCCCATTCTGCATGGAAGGGATTTTATGTGTCTTGCACAGTAGGGGATTTTAAAGGAAATGACAGGTCCAAATTTTAAACAAAACTTAGCTGACTATGAGCTGTGTCCCTCCCATTGTAAATGCTGTTTGATAGTCTCTATCAAAGAACTAATAATTGCAAAGATCTCATCATGTGTTGTTTCAGTTGTATCAACTAAAAATTCATGCTCAATCCCAATCTCTCAGGGTGCAACGTTGTTTGGATGTATGGCCTTTAGCTAGTCAAAATACTGTCCTGAGAGTAACCCCTAATCCAGTATGGTGCATGTCCTTATGAAGGGGAAAGAATGAAGAGGGACCTACACACAAAGAACACTATGGGAAGACTGAGACAGACATCACAGTGAGCCTGCCAGAAGTCAGGAAACACCAGATTGCTGACAAAACCACTGCCTTTGAAGAAGTATGAGGGAGAAGACTTCGCTTCACTTTCCTCAAGAGGAACCATCCCTTTCCTCAAGAGGAACCATCCCCGTAGATGTCCTGGCCTTGGACTTCTAGCTTCAAAGTGAGCAGTCGATTTTGGTTGTTTAAGCCACTATGTGGTCATTGTTTAGGGCAGCCCTGAGGGTATGATAAACTCTATGCATGAACTCCTGTAGTTAGTAGCCAAGGCTAAATACCCCAAATTCCATGCCTGTGTTTTAATGGATGTGAGAAACATTTAGGAGCCAGTATAAGTTTTGAGAAATAAAAGGATCAGGGTGTGGTAAGCGATTTTCAGTTGATGAAATCCAGCTGGGGTCAGGTTGGCTGGGAGAACTGAAACTCAGGTACTTTAAAAGGAGACTGTGCAAATTTAAGGAGCCCTGAAAACTACACTGTACATTTAGCTGGAATTTTGCTTTATGCTTTCTAATTTTGTTTTGGATGTACAAAGTTCATTGAACTTTACTTTGATTATACTTTGAGGAGTTTTCCTGATATTTCCCAGCTCTCCAGCTTTACCAGCCATATCTGTTGGATTTTACATGTCTTGGTGATTTACTTCTCCATGTTGTTCTCACAGGCAACTGATGGCAAAATTAGACAGTGAAAATGTGAGAGCCAGAGGAAGAAAACCATTATGCCAAGTGAAGCAGTGTGTCCTTATTATGCATGCAAAAGTTAGAGCTAGAGGAAAACAGAAGATATTAGGATTTAAATAGGGCAACTTCCCTAGAAATTGATGCAAGCTACTACAAAATATTCTGGTAATTCCAAGAAGTCATGCATTTATATATTTAAATCTACAACATAAATAATTGTTGTAGGAACAATCTTTCCTGCACGTTAATGACAAGGCCGAATGATAACCAACACGCTTCACTGAGAAAGTCTTACTTGGTCTGATGTGTTCTGACCCAAGAGCCTTGGATATTTTTTGTTCAAGCTATCTTTAGCCCCTGCTGTTGTCTACAAGCAGAAGTGTGCCCCTTGGAGAGCTGAAGATAGTTTCTGGGTGACTAAAAATTTATGGATGACACTAAATTAGTTACATAATTCCTCCAGTTCATCTGCTTCTCACAGATGGAACATGCCCAAGGGATAGGGGCTGGCAAGCTGTTCCTGCATTCCCCAGCTGGGGGTCCCTCTTGGGCCCTTTAGAAAGCCTTCCTGTTGGAGTCTGAGCTGTTGGTTTAAATAAGAAATAATCCTCCTGTCTAAACTAATGTGTTACATAAATTATTGACTAGTTTGTCCGTGACCATGATGATGGGATGGAAATTGGTGTTTAATATTTACTTTTGACTGACGTATCGCAAACTGTTTCCTTTATCGCATGTAAAACTTCAAGGAAAATGATGACGATGTTCACTCATATTATTTCAAGACCAGGTGAACAAATCTACCTTTTAAGTACATCTGTCCACTGTGGCCTGCCAGACCCTGGGTCACCCATTTTCACAATGATATAAAGCTTTGATCCTAAATTCCCAGGATATGACACTGAAACCAGTAATCTTTGGCTATCTTACTGGTGATTTCTCTTTCCCATCATAGGACCTAACTCAGTCCCATGTCTTCTGAGAGTCAGCCCTCAAAGTGATACATGGTGTTTCTTTAAAGAAGCCTCACTGTTGACTGATATATTATTTTGCAAGATTTGGCTCAAAATTTCCAAATCCCTTGCTAAGCAGTTTTCATACTTATTGTTCACTTTACCACATAGACACTTTTGTCATTAAAATTTTATAGAGCACCATATTCCTTCTGTCTTTAGGTCCTTTAACCTACAAGCTACTAACAGCTATGATGCAATGCACCCCCACATCCCCATCCATCTAACTGATGGGTGTCCACTCTCAGCTCTTCTCCTGGATGTGCTATCTCCTCAGTAGTTTGCTTGACCTCTGTTACTGAGTCGAGAGTTTGCTTGATGTTCTTCTTTGACCTGAAGATACATTTGACCTATGGAAGCCTGCCCTCACTATTTTGTAGTTGTATATCAGAGATTCTGACAACTTTGACATATATTTTAAAGGAAATAATCTAGTCAAGCTAGATTATCTGTTGAAGGTAAATGAATAATGCCTATCTTGGGGTTAGGGAGATAGCTCCATGGCACAAGTGCCTGCCCGGCAAGTGTAAGGTCATGAGTTCAAATCCTGGTTCCGCAAAAAAAAAAAAAAAAAAAAAAAAGACACTGTAACATTAATAAAAGAAAAATGCATATCTCCATCCTCAAAGGTGCCAAGTAGCATTACTGCTTGTGTGAGCCACCTGTTTTGCTGGAAGGAAGCACTTTTGAAAAGAAATGGTTTTAATTTCTGAGCGTCCTGAGTTCTTGGCTACAACATGCATGGCGGGGACTGAGGAGCAAACAAGTGAGCACTAGAATCCATGATCAGAATCTCTTCTATCAACTTACACCATAGTTTTGTAGTAGGCACACCACAGAAGGAGAAGGTACTGGTGCTGTTTTGTTCCCTAGTTTTCTCCTCTATCACTAATTGCGTTTGGGTGACGTGTAGCTTCTTTCCTTCTCTATACTAACAGCTTTGCTTTGCTTCACAGGTGGAACAGTGACTTAGAGAGCAAAAGGCGCTCCTAGTGGGGAGGGCAAAGTTGTCCTTTCTTAACTTCTGCATGTTCTGTTGGCTGGACTAGACAGAACTTCTCAAACAGGTGGTAGAAATAATATTTTCATAAAATTGGACCCATGACTTTATACTGTATAGCAGCCTGTAATTCTGCAGTAAGTTAGTGTGAAGGATGAATATAATTTATGTGTGGTTATAAACAGCAGCCGTTCCCTGGGTATTCCAGATCCATTTTATAGAGTAGAAACATGCTTGCTTTTTGTTTGTAATTAAAACTGGAAGAATTTTTATTAACTATTGCTCACACTTCAGTGGTTCTCTGAATATTTCTAGGCCTCTGGTGGTGACTGCTAGGCAGGTGCAGATGAACGTGAAATAATGTGCATATATAAACACATTTTTGATAACTGAAAGCTTGTGTGTGCTCAGCTGAAGTTCAAACAACTTGGAACAAAGAGGCAGAACCCAAAAGTTTTCAAAATGCTACTGGATGTAAGGTTTTGACAAGGTCAAACTGAGTTTATTACTTAATGGCTCAGTAGTTTCCCCTTGAATCTCTAATAAAATAAGCATAATACATAATTTTCCCCTTGAAAGCCCTGTTCCCCTCATACTCAGCTCTGGTGTAACATTCAGTTTTTCAGAAGAGCTGCTTGGCTTAAATTTGAGGCCCCCAGATAGGCCAGTGGCTTTGTGTGCGGCCAGCCAGCCTCCCCACCAGATCTCCTGCTTTCTGCTCTGAGGTGACCATAGATTCAGTTCTTTGCTAGAACTTTTTCTGAAAAACAGTCAGTATGAGCACAAAAGGGTCAGCTGTAGGCTCTTTTGCCTTCTAAGGGTACCATTTTTATAGGGGCCTTGGAGTTGAGTAATATAGGTGATTCCTGTATACTCTTAGCACTACAGATATTTTCTCCCAAGTTGAATTAAATTTCTCCCTTTGTATTTGAGTATAATGGACCCTTAGAGGACATGTTAAGAATTAGGAGGAAAGGGCCGGCCAAATAGCTCAGTGGACAGAAATGCCTTCTTAGGCAGAGCACAGGGGCTAGAGTTTGGTATCCAGCATGCTGTGCTGGTCCCGCCTCCAGGGTACCTGGAGACAGAGGTTGAGGCTGGGTGAGGAGATGCATGCTTGTAATCCCAGCTCATGGGAAGCTGAGCACAGGAGAATCACTAGGAGTCCAATATACACAGGGAGACCCTATAGACCCTGTCCTAAATCAAAAAGAAAAAACAAAAAGAAAAAGAAAAAATTATTAGTGGAAAAGGATTTGTAAATGAATCTAGAAGACTAAAGTAAATTTATTAGATTTTAAATTTCCTCTTCATTTATTCCATAAAATTCAACTGAGTATATGAGAAGTCCTAGCTATTATTCTGGGTTCTGAAG
>PVKN010012694.1:0-20540 GCA_004027915.1 Capromys pilorides
AATTTGATACTTAAGTCATAAGCCCTATTTGGTTAGGGCTCATTGTTAAGTTGAAACTCATATGTAGGCTGATGTGTATGTTTATAGAAGCATGTTGTATCTGAATTTAATCTGGTAGCTAAACACTCTAAAACTTTACATAAAGATAGTGGTGTCTTACTGGCTTATTATTTAATAAGTTTTATAATATGTACACATCAATATTTTCAGCTACCTGGTGGGCATTTCACTGATATCTAAAGTGGTAGCTTTATAATCACCAGAGTGAACTGATGATAGAAACTTAGTGTATTTCTTTCATGAAGAAAAAACTGAACATAGCAGCTTATATAATATGTGTGCACTGTATCAAATAGGAAATTAAGAAAGATCCCATGTTCTCAAAGCTTCTTGACTAAAATGAAGTCACTTGGGTCCTTTAAAAAATTACTGTTTCCTGGGCTGCAGAGATAGTTTAGTGGTCTAAGCACCTGCCTAGGCAAGCTCAATGCCTTGGGTGCATGAGCCAGCCACCAAGACCAGGCGTGGTGGCGTATGCCTATAATCCCAGCGCTGGGAAGGCTGAAACAGGAGGATCACTTCAAGTCTGAGCTGCATAGTGAGACCCTGTACCAAATACATTTAAATTTGTATTTTTTTAAATCACTCTTTGCTATGTCTTTGGAACTGAAATTGAATAACACATTTCAATTGATTCTGAACTGGCTGCTAGTCATACAGCAGCTTAATATGAGAAGCTTGGACCTCAAATTATTTTGATGAGAGGTACATAGGAGTGTCACAGCAAAGGATAACGGGACCTCCTTGTTGATGTCCATAACAAACTCAGGTTCTCATTGTGCAGTCCTTGTCTGAAGTAGTACACATTGACAATTTTAAGTGGAATCAATAGCTTTTTCCATTGCCTTTGTCAACCAATATCTTTTAACCAACAGAATGCTTGAAAACTTCACAAAATGCTTCATAATGAGAAGTATTATCTGTTTGGAAACTTTTTGCTCTATCCCTAGGAATCCTCATGCCTATATCATTTATGCACTCATCATTCCTCTATTTCGATCATACCAATAGAGGGATGATAAGAGGTGCTGTTGGGCCATTGTTTTAACTCTTAGTTGCCTCCCTTGTTTTTACAATAGTTTTTAACTTTCAGTCTAGCCAGTGACAATCTCACCAAGTAACTGAAATGGCTTGCCTTCTCCATTTCTCTTTATTAGAAGATAGAGCAGGATTGGCTGGTTCCCAGCCTTACTCTACAGAGACCTAACCTCCTTTGTCTGGCCCAGAGTGCAGGACTGAGTTTATATGTAAAGGGGTTCTGAGATCACTAGTAAAATGGTATAAATGTTAACTACATGAAGTTAAGTCAGTGTTACCTAGATGGCATTGTGAAAGAACTATATGGCAAGGAATTAGAGAAGTGGTTTTTACAAACATTAATTGATTTATAGCTGAGGGTGTAGCTCAGTGGTAGAGCACATGCCTAGTATGCACAAGGTCCTGTGTTTAATTCCTAACACCAAAACTATTTTTAAAAAATAGAATAGGTTAGACTTTGGGGATGAAGGGAGATAGGGTAGCCTTTTCCCACAAAAATGGGAAATCAGTTCTATTCTCTGAATCTACCAAAGATTCCTGTTTGAGGAGTGTGACTGGAGTGTGTGTGGCTGTGGCTGTGTGCTTGTACATGTACCCCCATGCTTGCTTCCATAGTGTTCCACTCCTAATAAAAGCATCCAAAGAATATTAAGAAGTGACCATGAAGTATCTGGCGTACTAAATTCAATACCCTTTGCCAAAAGCTCAAAATCAGAACCAGAGTCGCTTTTACTAGAGGTCGGGGCAGTTGGCTCTTCACTGCCTTAGCCTCCTTCTGAAGTAAGCTGATCTACAAGGGGAGATTTTGTAGGGCAGGTCTTGTCCTAAGGGCTCATTGGAAGCATGTAGAGGACAGTAGTATCCAGACACCCGAAGATCTGCAAGGTGTTACTTTAAATGAGGGAACATTTAGTGTCATTTTTTTTTAAGGGAATAGAAACCAAATAAAGGACTAGGACCATTCTTATTCCATGGAGAAAAGATAAACTCTGGTGACTGTTCCAGATTTGACTCGGTAAGGGAGTCTGTTCTGATACAAGGAGTATTGAGAGCATCAGGTCTCAGCAAACAGCAATGTGCAAACAATCTCAAGGGCTGTAAACAAGGAAAAGGAAGGGGAGGGGGGAAACAGTCCACAGATTTTGCAATACCTCTTATTTGCAGACTTGGATTTATGTTATTGCACTCTTGGTGTGATCTGTCTTATGTATCTGATAGTTTTATGAGTAAATGTTTTGAGTTGTAAACTCCTATATACTTTATTAAAATGAACCTAATTAAATGGCTATATTTTGTGTTTTTTCTTAAATGAGATCTTCCTTGAATTGAAGGAAGATCTGTAGTTGTGAATGATATCGAGGCGTCTTTCACTAATACAACATCTAGTATTACATCATTAATATTCCTGAAGAGTAACAAAACATTAACATTAACAAAAGAAGTCTTAGAAAAGGAAATGAACCTAAGAATTTAAAAAAACCCTTACTGTGAGAATGCACCTTCCTGTCCGTTTCCTTTCCAAAGTTGGGACAATAGCAGTCACATTTGACTGAACTGTAAGTAGCTCAGACTTCAAGATGTGGGTATGGCTGCCCGAATGGCTTGGCCCTGCCTGCAGATGGAAAGCTAACTCTGCAGAGTGGTCTGCTTTGCATTCACCCTTGTATGGCTCCCTTGTGCCAAAGACTGATAAGACATCAGGCAGGGAGGAACTGCCTGTGTAGTGCCTCCCGAGAGCCAGGAGGGTAAACCAAAGCCACAGTCAGCTGGTTTAGATATGTTTCTCCAGGTTGAAGCCAGACTCTGACTGTTTTCCCTCACACTGTGTTAGTGTTAAATCTGGGCTTCGGTAGCATAGGAGACCACGCAGTTTTCAGTCTGCTCTTGCATGAGTTTGTTGCCTATAGACCCTAAAGGAGTTTTCACATGCAGCCCAGCAGGATTTGGGGACCAGGAGCAGCGTCCAAGGTGGTAACACTAGTAGTTCTACCAAATTCCCAAGTCACATCTTCTTTTGGAACAGGACTTCTTATCCCTAAATGCAAACTACTTTTCACTACTTAGAAAACACTGCAATTATCAGAGGGAAATTGTTCATGGCTTTCCTATTAATTTACCCTTTATTCTATTTGTAATAAATGTAACCTGCAGAAACAAAGTTTAAAATAGCTAGAATTGTGCAGTTAAAAATTGATGGAATGGAGTAAGTTGACATACTGGACTTTGGGGGCTCAGGAAGGAAGGTTGCAAGTTCAGTTCTAGCCTGAGCAATTTAACCATTTATGGAAACTTTCAAACTTTTATAAAAAGGGGCACTGTGGATATAGCTCAGTGTGAAGGCCCTGGTTTCAATCCCCAGTACTGGAGAAATAAATTGGAATTTAATAGGTACAGCGTATACTAGGAAACCAGTTACAGGTTTGGTTCATTAGTAAAAGACTGCGTCATTAATAAACTTTAAATGAACCAAAGATAGATACATGAAGTATCTAATATATATATATATATATATATATATATATATATATGACTTGATGTAAATAATTAAGATGAAAATGTATAAGAAATTGATCCAAGAATTAAGTTTCTCTAACAGTTGCTTATTAGTTTTCTCACATTTATGTATCCTAATGCTCAGAACCTGGAACTGTTAGCTTGCATAGTAAGAAGGAGTTAGCACATGTGGTGAAGCTTGCATTTATTCATTCATTCACTTATGTGCTACCAGGGATTGAACTCAGGGCTTTGTGCTTGCCAGGCAAGCACTTATTCCACTGAGCTATCTCCCCAGCCCCAAAGAAATTATTTTTTTTAGGTGGGTGACTCAGCCTGCCATAAAAGTGGGGCTGGCGCAGCATGTGGTGCCGGGGATCGAGGGGATCAAATCACAATCCCTGCAGCTGCCTAAGTTTTCCTAAGCAGCACTTTAGACCACTGAGCTATCTCACCAGCCCTTGAGGTGTTTTGAGAAAAGGAGACTGTTCTAGATTATTCAAGAGAGTTTAAGGTAGTCACAGCATCCTGTAAAAGAAACACTGGTGTTTTTATTGGTTTTGGTTTATTTGGGCTTTTGTTTGGTTGGTTGATTTTTTTTTTTTTTTTAATGTATTTAGTACAGGTTCTCACTGCACAACTCAGACTCGTAGTGATCCTCCTGTTTTCAGCCTCTCCAGTACTGGGATTACAGGTGTGCGCCACCACAGTGGTGTGGGCTGGCTCAGTGTGCTCAGGGGTGGGGCCAGTGTATGATTTTTGGATTTTTTTTTTCAGATATGGACTTCCCCGTTTAGGCTGGCCTTGAACTCCTGGCAATCCTCCTGCCTCTCCCTCCTCAGTATTAGGATAACAGGGGTGCACCAGCAAAACACAGCTGAGATCAGAGTTAGGGAAGGCAGCAGTGGGATGATGGAAGCAAAGACTGGAGGATACATGATGTTTATTTTGTTGCTGGTTTTTTTTAAATATTTAGTACAGGGTCTCACTACACAGCTGAAACTTGTAATAATCCTTCTGTTTTCAGCCTCCCAAACTCCGGAATCACAGGCGCCCACCACCATGCCCAGCCTCAATTGCTGGTCTCAGTGTGCTCTGGGGCAGGGCCAGCATGGCACGCTGGAAATTGAACCTCATCCCTGCATCTGCCCAAGCAAGCGCTTTAATCTGCTGAGCTATTTGGCTGGCCCTTGTTGGATTTTTTTTTTTTTTTTTTTTTTTTGAGATGGTGCTTCACTATGTTCCTAAATTGGCCCCAAACTCCTGGGCTCAAGACATCTTTCCCAGCCTTTTGAGTAACTGGGTCTATATGCAACTATGCCAAGCTTAGAAGATGCACTTCGAAGGTGGAGGAAGCCAAGGAATTTAAGCAACATAGCCACTAGAAGCTGAAAGGCAAGGAAATATTCTCCCCTTAAAATGTCCTGAAGATGTGTTGATACCTTGCTTTTTATGTAGTGAAAATTACTTCAAAAGAGTACTGTAACCCCCTAAATGTTGTGGTAATTTAATACACCAGTAATAGGAAAATAATAACAATATTAGCATTACTAGTTTAACCAGTAACAGTGACTCAATCATGTGATAATAGCACAATTCCCTCAGCCCAGTAGACTTCAATTTGAGATTCTTCTAGGGCTGGGAATGTTGCTCGGTGGTACGTACTTGCCTAGCATACACAAAGCCCTGAGTTCAAATGCCAGGACCACAACAATTTGAGTTTCTTCTTGATGACCACACACACACCTAGAATTTTTTTTTAATGTATTTGGTACAGGTTCTCATTATCAAACTCAGACTCATAGTGAGCCTCTTGTTTTCAGCCTCCCTGGTCCTGGGATTATAGGCATGCCCTACCATGTCCAGTCTCACACTCAGGATTAAAACCAGGACTCTCACACTGAACTAACTACATCCCTTGTCTAAATATTTGCTCCGGCTGGGGAGTTAGCTTGATGGTCTAAGTGCCTGCCTGGCAAGTGCAAGGACCCAGGTTCAATGACTGGCCCCATGCTGTACCAGCCACCAAAACTGGGCATGGTGGCGCACACCTATAATCCAGTTCTGGGAAAGCTGAGACAGGTGGATCACCATGAGTCCGAGCTGCATAGTGAGATGCTGTGGCAAATAAATAAATCAATAAATAAATGACTTAAAATATTGAAATTTTTTTTCTTTTAAATCTTGAGACAGAGTCTTACTGAGTTGCCGCAGCTGAACTTGAGTTTGCAGTCTTCCAGCCTCAGCTTTGCAGAGTGCTGGGACTGCAGGTGTGGGCTACCTCACCTAGCTCCTGGACACTTTTTAGTATTTGCCTTTATTGGGCCAGCCTGATAGCTCAGCGGACTGAAGCGCCTGCTTCGGCAGAGCTCATTGGCCAGGGTTTGATCCCTGGCATGCCTTGCTGGCCACCACCCCTGGTGTGCGCTGAGATGGCATTGAGACTGGTCATGGTGGTGCTCCTGTAATCCCATTACTTTAGGAGGCTGAAAACAGGAGAATCACTTCAAGTCTGATCTACATAGTGAAACCCTGTAGACCCTGTCCTACATGCATTAAAAATAGTCTTTATTTTATAGTTTATACATGGAACTGTCTTTAGCAACATCTTATGTAGCACTTCAAATTTATATAAAATACAGCAGTATTAGGGACTAGATGAAAATGGGAAGAAAACAGGAAACTTGCCAGAGGAAGACACAGGTGAAGAATAGTTAATGATAGTATTTGAATGTGTCTAAACGCTCAGGCAGCCAAATTTAGTGATGTGGGACAAGCAATCTGCAGAGGATGGGGCAGATAAAGGAATGAGAGCGAAAAGTTGTTAGTGTCTGAAAATCTTCTCTTTTCTTTTTTCGTGTTTTTGAAACAAGATCTCGCTATGTAATTGAATACTATTCTTTCAAAAGTCAGATCCCTGAGGAGAAATGGTTGACTCTAGGACTGCAGCAATAAATTCAAAAGATATACCAGAAGCATCTTGTAGTGTAGTGAAGCCAGAAAATAAAATGTTTAAAGGAAATTACAAGGACACAAGAACCAACCTGAAAGAACTCCCAACTGCAAAACTAGAACAATTTGGAATCATAAAAGAATACCATAGTATTAATTTTAACAAGAAGAATACAAAACAATGAGTCCATACTGATCTTTTTAAATTGTTGAATAAATAGGGAAGCAAAGAAAATCTCACAGAATTTCCTCTAGCTTATGTAGCTTTTCAAAACCTCAGCTAGTGAAGCTTAATTCTACACACCTTCAACATGGGCTGTGGGCTGTGCCTGTAAAGATGGATGGGGCAGTAAACCTAACAATGGAAAAAAACTGACAGATGCTGCCCCAGTAGAAGACCGGGGGCAGTATCACCAATGACAAGTCACAAGGGCACGTCACTTCTGTAGTCCTCCCCAAGCTCAATGTTGCTTTCTTCTGGTATAGTCCAGAATAGAGTAAGGGCAGTCATTAAGCTACGCCTAGAGACAAGCAGAGCCCCACAAGAGGAAACGGAGGAACAACGTACTAACTACAGGACCAGGACCTGAGAAGTAAGTACTCAGAAAAAAAAACCAAAAACCCAGCCTCCGCGCACGCGTGATGAATGCATCTACAAATGTGGCGAACCTAAGCCGGACGTTCGCAGCAAACAGCTGGGGGCAGCAGTGTCAGCAACGCCGGCTATAGCCTGCAGGGTGCGCTCTTCCCAGAGCCCGACGGCTGCCGCGACCTGCATGTCTGCGCATGCGCAATGTTTCTGCGGCGCAGAGGAAGCGAGCCCATTTGCGACTGCGCATTCTCCGACTGGGACAATGGCTGCCGCCGCCTGGTGGGGTTGGGGAGCTGCCGCGGCTGCAGCCGGGCTGCGTAGGCGGTAGGTGACGGCCCGGGAATGTGTAGTAGGTGTGTCGCTGACCTTAGCAGGGCGATCGCCGTCTCTAGACCCTCTGTCAAGGGGAGGGGAGCAAGCGCTTCTGGGGGAGCCGGAGGCCGCCCCCGGCGAGCAGCGGGGGTTTAACCTGGAGGTGGCGGCTGTGGGCCGCGCATCATCGCCCCTGCTTCGGGCGGACCCCACGGGGTCTTGGCCCTGTGTCTGGGGGAAGCTCCGGGAGACGCTGTAGAGACCGGAGGAAGGAGCGGCTGTAAATCGTGGGCCCCGAGTCCTTCCATCACGTGCATTCACTCGCTTGTCTTCACACAAAGCCAAGTCACAGCGGTCTCCTCAGATTCCCAGTGAGGCCCTCCTCGGAGTAATGGAACTCCCAGGAGAATCCAGACCTCTGAAGTCGCCACCAGTCCCTTTAGTACCTGTTCGTTCCTCGTTTCGCTCTCCTTCCCTGAGCACTGTCTCTTGAGCTTCAGCTTTGTGAATACACCTGTCAACATTGGTGGGAGGGTTTATGGGGGTGTTGGACCCTTACTTCTGGAAACAAAGGTCTTTTGAGTAAAAGTTCTAGTTTCAGTGGTGCCTTTCAAGTTTAAGTGCCTTTCCTAGAACTGCAAAGTTTACAGAAAAGTGTTATGTTAGTTACACCCGTCTCCCCGTTATATATTTCAGATGTCTTTGAATAACTTAGCTCACTTCATTTTAGTCTTTAAACCCGTCTGGGTCAGAAGATGCTTGTGATTTATCCATTCTGCTTTTTCCCTGGATTAAAGAGACAAGAATACTGTTCTTGCAGTGTACAAATTTTCCAGATTCTGAAGTATTCGTAGGGAGATTTCATCTCAAACTTTGAGTTCCGTTCATTCCTTAAGGGTGATTATCAGGCACATATTTACATAATAATGGTAGTAGCTATCTACATATTGAGTACTTACTGACTGGCTTGGCACTGATTTAAGTATTTAACATGGATTATATGGGTACACCATCCCTGCCTTTATGAGTAGCTTTGATTTTTTTTTTTTTTTTCTTTTTGAGGAAGGATCTCACTATTTGTTTCAGGCTACTCCTGAACTCATTATGTAGCCCCGCTAGCCTTGAACTCGAAGCAGTCTTCCTGCTTCAGCCTTCTGAGAGCAGGGATTACACGCGTGCACCACAATATCCCACCTTTCTATGGATACCTTTTACTATTAACCTCATTTAAGGAATGAGGAATTGAGGCCATAGCACAGGCACCTGGGGACATAGAAACGAACCCAGTCTCTTCCCTTACTAAGTTTCCAGTCTAGTAAGAAAGACATTAGCAAATAATGAGGAACTCCTGAGTGCTGTAATAAGTGTAATAATTTGAAGTGGTGACAGACTTTATTGTGCTGGGTCAAGTGTTACATATTAGCAGGTGAATGGTAGCCAGGGCTTCCCAAATTCCTACATTTCCCTGGTGGTGTTTCCTGAGTTTGGTGATGCTTGCATTGTTGTTTTCCTGCGCCCTAGTGCTGGGCTTTAAACTCTGCAGTAGCATGTAAAAAAATTATGGGTAAAAGGCCCACAATGCTCTAGCAAAGTACTCTTTTGCTTATAAATGACATTTAAAAATTACTGAAGGTTAGGAAAGTTTTAAGCCATCTATAAGTGGAAACATAGTTGGTGCTTACTTTTCATGATAAAGAGAATTCTGGTTTTGTAAGAGAAAATGTGATGCAATCTCTGTTGCTTCCTGCTTATTTCTGGTAAAAATAACCAGAGAAAAAATTTTTTGAAAAGTGGTAATGTGCATGGTTACAGAATGATTCCTGTGCTCGCTTCAGCACATATACAGCAGTGATGCCTGTACTTAAAACGCTTCAGTGACCTCCATGAAATGACAGTTGTAAACTAAACATGGTGGCCCATGTTTGTGGTCTCAGCTAATTGGTAGGTTGAGGCAGGAGGATAAGGTGACATAAAATTGTAATACTAGGTTAATGTTTCCAATCAAAAAATATTTAGAGGGCCAGCCAAATAGCTCAGCAGATTAAAGTGCCAGCCAGCAGTCGCAGGGGCTAGGGATTCAATCCCATGGCCTGCCCTGCCTGTCCCATCCCACTGGAACATGCTGAGAATGCAATTGAGACTGGGTGTGGTGGCCACGCTTGTAATCCCAACTCTTGGGAGGGTATAAACAGGTGAATCACTGTGAGTCTGATCTAATAGTGAGACCCTGAACACCCTGTAGACCCTTTGCTAAAATACAAAAAAAAGTATTTAGAGACTCTGTGTGTGTGTGTGTGTGTGTGTGTGTGTGTGTGTGTGTGTGTGTTACCAGGGATCAAACTCAGACCGATGTACTTGCCGGGCAGGCACTTATATTGCTGAGCTATCACCCTGGCCCATGTTAGTAAAGTTTCTATTAGATGTTTTTAGAGCATTGAAACATAGGTTGAGTATCCCTTATCTGAAATATTTGGGGTCAGAATTTTTTCACTTTTTGGACTTGGGTTCATTTGCATATGGGATTTTGGGACTAAGATAAAAGTCTACATCTGAAAGTAATATGCAATACCTTATGCAATATTTTTCATGTGCCTGAATTTGGGCTGTCACATGAAGTAAAGTGGAATTTTCCACTTGTGGCATCTTGTCAGTGTTCAAAAGTTTCAGATTTTAGAACATTTCAGATTGTTCAGTTAGGGATATTCATCCTATAATGAGTGTGTGTGTGTGTGTGTGTGTGTGTGTAAATCAAACGCAAGGCCTCCCACCTGCTAATCTACTCTGAACTGAACTATAACCCAGGATTTTACTTTTAAAAATAGGTAGTATATGTAATCTCTAGATAACATGGTGGTAGAAGACAGAAAAGGAGAGAAGATTTTCATTGTATATAGTTTCATCAGCTTTGAGCCACATGACTCTATTACCTTGTTTTAAAAGAAATAGAGTCCTGAAGTTCTTTGCTTTGATTATGCATAGTTAAAGGTCTGGGGCAACAGATTTAAGTCACTGATATAGAAACATTGCTTTTTCTTATAGCTGGATGTTATATTGGCTTACAACTTCCAATTGTCAACGCTGTGAATTTGCATTTAATTTTTACCTATATCTCAATTGTGTATATCACTTGCATGAGTAAGCAGAAATAATCAAGATGGCAAAATGAAAGTCAGCTATGTAATTATTTTTATTGATGATTACGTTTGAGTTTTACATCTTTTTATATGTGTGTAGAAACTGACTTTGAAAGATTAAGTTTCTTAAAGTATCGTTTATTATTTGTTTTTAAATGTAGATTATGTCATATGATGAATCCGCACACTGTCAAGAAGCAGCCGATGCATCAGTTTGTACAAAGACCCTTTTTGCCATTACCTGCCACCTTGTGTAACACAGGTAAAATTACACCCCCCCCGCCCCCCCACCCCCCCCCCCCCGTCTCATTCATTTTTTCTTTTTTTTTTTCCTTTTGCGAGGTGCTAGGGCTTGAACCCAGGGCTTTTGCACTGAGGTACATTCCCAACCCTGCTTCATTTTGCAGCAGGGCCTTACTCAGTCACTAAGTTGCACAATCTGGCTTGGAACTTGCAATTTTCCTGCCTCGGGGCCAGAGTGCTACAGTTACAGGCCTGCGAAGCCTACTCTGCACAGTTTCACCTTTTAGAGCTTCTGTGTTTCAGAAGCTGATGGAACTATGCTTGGATACTGTGGATGAAAAGAGACAAGGATCTGAATTTTCTATTTGGAAACCTATAAAAAGAAGGTAGAGGATTTTTTTCTGTCACAATATCAAGAAGACATCCAGTAGACCTATAAAATTTCAGTATCTTATATAACCCATTTCCTGGAACATGTGTTGCTCACAGAGTGATTTCTGCAATGAAAATATTGTAAAAAGAAGTTACAGATGGATTTGTTTCAAAGAATCATATGGTTTTAAAGCTATTTCTTGCCTTATTTTGATAAGAATACCTATAAAATCAATAATTTCCTATCTTTCATCCAGACTTTCTAACATTGGGCTTTCATTGTAGGGGTTTTTGGTCAAAATTTACTGGTATGAATTTAATGTTGTTGTGTACTTTGATTTTCTTCGGTATTGGAAATAAAAATGAAGATAGGATTTTTAAATAATTTTAAATATGACCACTGTGGTTAGGAAAGCTTGTGGGAAGGGTGTGCGGGTATGTGTGCATGCTTTTTATGGTTGTGTAGCTATAAGTATAGATTCAGCCTATTCCGTATCAATACCTTAATGCCACCTTGTGAGTGTAGTCTGGAATGTGGCTGGTTCTGGCTAACGGCATTCTTTGAATCAGGGTCGAGATCTTACCTCTTCTGTTTACTTGAGGAAGAAGAAGCCTGCTAGCCTGTATAGCACTGCTTGTCTGCTTAAATCTCCGAATAGTTCAGATGTAAGTACTGAGTAACTCAGCAGGTCAGATCACTTTAATTGGGTTTAAATTTGTGGGACTGAATTATGTGGTCATGTAGGCTTTTCATGTTGGGTACCCACTAATGTTAGTCACTGATACTGACTTGAAGCACCTTACTCTGTATTTTGTAGGAATTTTACCTGCCTGTTTAGGTACCCGTTCAAAACAAAGAATTAGGAAAACATTTTGTATCAGTTTCTTTCTCCTGTAATAATTCAGGAACACTTTTCTAGATGATGAACCAAGAAGTCATTTTATAAAATACCTAATTAAACCAAATTTAGGTAGACTGTTATTGGAATGAGTTTGCTAACTAAATAGTCAAGTTAGTCTTTTGAAATAAACTAATAGTCTTCTGTCAAAAAAGAAAATTTGTGTGGTGTTGGCCATATTTTTATTAAACTTTGTTAGTAGTAGGGATCAAATCTAGGGCCTTGTGTATGCTAAACGAGCCCTTCCACACTGAGCCACACCCCAGCCCTATTTTCATAACCTTATTTTAGGCACCATATATACATATAGATTATGTGCTCTTAAATTTTTTTTATATTTATAGTTTTTACCTTCCAGTATTTTTAAATTTTGTCTTTCTATAGTATTATTCAAGTGGACTAAGATAAAGCTGATTTACCAAATACTGGTAGGGTGCCTAGCAGAGGTTTTGGTTATCAATATACTATTAAAACTTCAAGAAATGATTTACTCAAAACCAAAATTAGAAGAACCTTGCTGTCCTTTGTTTACAGAAAGTGATGACAGCCCTTTTTTTAATGTTCTCTGTGGGCCTCCAGTTATCAAGAAGTTGTTCCCTGGTAACACAGATTTTTTTTTTTTTTTTTACTTTAGAGAAATGTCCTGGTAAGAGGCAGAAATATTTTAAGCAGAACGCTTGAACACTGAGGTTCGATCATTTTTCACATTTTTTTAAAGGGCTGCCTGATCACCAACTCAGCAGTTCATATCTAATTAGGACAGTGTCTTAAGCGAAATGTATGAGAGTTTACTTTCAGGTTCTCCTTCACCTAGGAAAAGATTCACCGTCAGTTGCCTGGAACTGTATGATGAAGTGTAAAACCTTTTCCCTGCACTTCCATGGGGAGGATGTAACGCAGTGGTAGAACACTTGCCTCTCAGGCAGTACCAACCATATGGGTTCCCAAATTTGGTTTTTTTCAAACTGTAATTTCTTAAAATTTTGTTATCCTAAAATATGAAGATTATGACAGAATTAGAAGACTGGTCTTAAGTGCATTTTCCTGTTCTGCTCCATGCTCATAGCTAAGGATTGACAATACTGTCATTGCGTGCGTACAAACACTGGTTAAGAGTCAAACTAAAAAATTGTCCACCCTTGAATCTTGCCCCTATTATTTACCCATGGTAGATATTTAATAAATTTGAGTTATTATTATAAACTACTGTCAAACCTATATAAATATAGATATTTAAAGTGTATTGAAGGAGAATTTTTTTTTACTCAGGTTTCATAAAAAATAGTCAATATTTGTGTTTTTAAAAATTTTATTAGTACATATTTGTAGTACATAATGATTATATTCATCATGGCTAGTGGGTACATGCATATAACACATCTGAATTCTTTTTACTTTCTCTACACTGCTGCGCTTAGGGTCTGTGTAGTAGTTTTTTTACATTACCACAAATATTTATGAACTATAAAGAATTATCCTGTAAAGATTTTTTAATATTTCAAAAGGTAATTCACATATATTCCCACTTCTGTGATATTTTCTACTCTCTCTAATGTCCCTCAGCCTCATTTTCTCCTTTTTTTTCTTGCCTCATTTTCTTTATTTGCAAAATGGCAATGATGGTACATTCTTTATAGAGCTGTTAAAGGCAGAGATACATTTTAAGCAACTTGACTCTGTGTCTGGTGTGACCTAAGTAACCAGTGTGTATTACTATAAATTGCCAGAAAACTTCATTGTCTTTAAAATAATAGCACAGCCAGCCAGATAGCTCAGTGGATTAAAATGCCTGCTTAGGCAGACCCAGGGGCTGAGGGTTCGACCTTGACCTGCAGTGCTGGCCCTGCCCCTGGGTCGCACTGAGATAGCAACTGAGACTGGGAGTAAGACTGGGAGTGTGTGGTGGTACGTGCCTGTAATCCCAGCCCTTGGGAGGCTGAAAACAGGACGATCATTAAGAATCCAATCTAGGTAGTGAGACCCTGAGTACCCTGTAGACCCTACCCTAAATTCATTAAAAAAAAAAAAAAAAAAAAAGGAAGAAAAAAACAACAACTAAAATAATGGCACAATTTTGCAAGGAAGAAAATGTAATCTTTACTGTATTAATTTCATAACCATGATACTTTAAAATTAGAACTATAATAGCCATTAATACAAAAATATGACTTCTGAATAATGATATACCTTCCTGTATAAAAATGTAGGAGTGTGCTTGTTGCTGGAATCTATTGAATAACACAACTATCTTAAATAATTGAGTATTAATATAAAATTGTATATAGTTACCTTAAGTTGATTTCTTTTTTCTTCTTTTTTTGTGTGGTATAGGGGTTGATCTCATGGCCTTCACACAAGGCTGTATCCTCCACACTTGAGTGTGTGTGTGTGTGTGTATTTTTTTCTCTTCTTTTAGAGACAAGTTCTCTTTATGCAGTTCAGGCTGGCCTTGAGCTCCCTATGTAGCCCAGCCTGATTTCAAACTTCTGCCCTCGTGCCTCAGCCTCCTGAGTGCTGGGATTATAGGCATGGTTCATCACACTTAACTATGTTTTATTTTTGAGACAGTCCCTGAGTTTCCCAGTTTGGTATTAAACTCACAGTATTCCTGCCTCAGCCTCCCAGAGTGCCAAGGTTATAGGCATGTGCCACCGTGACCAGTTGCTATGTTTCTTTTTGTTGTTGTTGGTCACCTTTGTAAATGAAGCTTTGTAGGGTTCTCCTCCCTTCCTCCTTCTGGTTCTCTGAAAATGAGCACCTCATACTCCATAAGTTTATTAACTACTTTTCCCAGCATAACTTTCTTTTTCTTTTTCAGTGCGATACATGTTTATTCAAACACAAGATACCCCAAATCCTAACAGCTTAAAATTTATACCAGGAAAACCAGTTCTTGAAACAAGGACCATGGATTTTCCTACATCAGCAGCAGCATTTCGCTCTCCTCTGGCTAGGTATAGTCCTGTTCTCATTTGCTTTTATCTAGATGAGTAATAACTGACTTTAGTTAAGACAGCCTGATACTAGCTTTTGAATGTTTATGTGCACTGCAGTTTTTCAGTATGGAGGATACTTTATTTTCTTTTCAAGTAAGACTAGTAAGAATTGATATTAGAAACCTTTCACCTGGAGAGGGATATATCTTTGAGCTTTGTAGCATAAAGAAGTAAAAGTTTGTATTTTGACGTAAGGACAGAATGCCCCCAAATTGATAATCATCATAAATTTCCATTCCAAATCTTTAAAACACTTGTATTTTAAGAACAGGCTAGAGCTAAGTATGGCGGTGCATTTCTGTAGTCCTACCACTCTGGGAGGTTGAGGCAAGAGGATCCTAATTTTGAACCCAGCCTGGGCAACTTAATGAGATTCTTTCCCAAAATGAATAACAAAAAGACCTGGAGATATAGATAGATAGCAAGGAAGAACAAACTCTAGCTAGGCATAGTGCTACGTCCTGCAGGTTTCTGGGAGGCTGGGCCACAAAGATCGTAAGTTCAAGACAAGCTTGGACAGTTCTTTTTTGGTGGTACCAGGGATTGATCTCAGGACCTTGGGCTTACCCCTGAGAACTTATTCCATTGAACTGTTTTCTGGAACACAGCCTGGACAGATCTTTTTTTTTTTTTTTTTTTTTTTTGGCAGGACCAGGGTTCAAACTCATGACCTTGTACTTTCCAGGTAGGCACTTGTGCCACAGAGCTATCTCCCCGGCCCCGGACAGTTCTTAGTGACTTACTAAGGCCTTCTCTCAAACTGAAATAAAAATGCAAGAGAGAGACTTGAGGATATAGCTTAATGTGAAGGTCCTGAGTTCAATCTCTAATACTGCCAAGAAAACAAAAATTATAAAGATCACAGCTTATTAGTTTTACCCATAAAGATACCTGATTTTTTTTTTTTTTTTAGATAAGGATGTCTCTAATTTGCCCCAGCTATCCATAAACTCACAATACTCCCACCTTAGCCTCCTAGTACCTGAGATTAAAGGGACAGGTCACTTGGCCTGGCTTTGAATTTCTAAATGTTTCAAAGTGAAATAGTTTCTAAAATATTTCACTCAGAACTATAAATGGTTGTAGTTATCGGATATGACAAAATTTTTTTTTTCAGAATCAGGGATTGAATTCAGGCCCTTGCACTTCCCAGGCAAGCCCTTATTCTACTGAGCTATCTCCTCAGCCCTGGATATGACCAATTTTAAAAAACTAATCAGTGGGACAGTTTTTAAATTGACTCAGAATGTTCCAGTGTTATTTATTCCAGTGTTACTTATCGGAGAAGATAAAGCACAAATGATAAAATTATTGGAAGGAACTTCTACTTATAGATAAATTATTCGTTATCAGAAATACATATACAAAAGAACAAAATGCAAGTCACTTAACATCAATTGAAATCAATTATTTATTTGATGCTAAAGCTTTAAGCCAGGGCTTACTAAATACCTGAATGTTTACCTCCAGGTTATGTCCTCAACCCAAACTGAAATATTTGGGAACCTAATCTTGATCATGATTATCAATGATTATGAATGATATTTAGAAAATAAAGCTTAGATAACTACATTTCTGTAAATATAGCTATTTTGTATATCTCATTCAGTCCAATGAGAGAGAAAATTCAGGAATAGTTTTATATCTATATAAATATATAGATATTATATATAAATATTTATATATAAATATATACATATATATATATATTTATATATAAATATATAGATAACTATATATATTCTTAGCTACTCTTCTCTCATTGCTGGAACAAACATCCAACACCCAAAATGAAGGAAGGAAAGGTTTATTTAGCTTACAGTTATTGGAGGTTTCAGTCCATACAAAGCTGGCTCCAAGGCAGAGTGGCACGTGGCAGAGGGCAACCTTTCTTGGCAGTGGCAAAGAACAGGAGTGAAGGAAGGAGAAGCAGCAGCTCAAGCAGCTAACTTCTCTTCCTTTCTAACATTGAAATGCAGATCACCTGCCCCAGGGGAGATGCAGCACCCACACCCACACGCACAATAATCACAAATTCCAGAAGCCGCTCCAAGACTGCATGAGACTTTGGAGGGACACCTATACACAAATCATTATATATATATATATATATATATATATATATATATATATATATATATAAATTTTCTTTGAGACTGAGTCTCACTGTATAATTCAGGCTGGCTTTGAACTCATAGCAGTCCTCCTGCTTCAGCCTCCCGAGTGCTGCAATTACAGGCATGTGGCCATCTCACCTAACCTTTATTTAAGTTGGTTTTGCTAGACTGGGAATTGAACCCAGGGCCTAATGCATGCCAAGCAAATGCTCTGCTGCTGAGCTACATCCCCAGCCCTTTTTTATTTAAACATGGTGTTTCCTAGAATGTGCCTTACAGCATTTGCTTTTTGCACTTTTTTGGTAAAGCTATTGTGAGAAATGTTTTATTCTGCGATGTAGTACACTTATATGTGTATGTATATGTGTGTGTGTGTATATATATATATATATATATATATATATATATATAAGAAACTGATGTTTGATGGGTAGTTTTCACCCTCTTCATCCTCAGAATGGGTAATACATTTGTATATTTCTTTCTTCATATCCTTTTGTTATTCTGTTTTGTTCCATTTTGTTTTATGTAGTATAATGCTGATCCCTACATATTTGAGTATAATTCTGAACCTTACATATTTGATTTCACAAATTAAGGTAGGTCTGAACTACCTTAGAGTTCTCACATGTATACAAGGTAGGGCTAGGGATGTTTATTGTGTCCTTGTTGGTAATGATGGTAAGTTGGGATAAATACTTCTTAATAGCGTTAGATAAACTTTATTCATAGCCTGAAGATACTGAAAATGGTGAGAAAAATCCATATTAACAAAAACTTCTAAGACACATATATAGTAAATTAATTTTTCTCTCATTGGCCTGAGTAAGATTATAAATTGTAGAACAGAGCCAGGCATAGTGGTGCAGACCTATAATCCCAGAACTCTGGAGTCTGAAGGCGGAGAATCACTGTGAGTTTGAGGCTAGCATAAGCTACAGAGTGAGTTCAAGGCTAACCTGAACTGCATGGCAAAACCTTGTCTAAGGAAAATTGCAGAATAGTACTGTGTGATAATATGTAAGTAAAACCAAAACAAGTACATTGACAAAGACATTTATAGAAATGCACACTAAACTAAGAACAATGGGAGAGGTGGTTAATGACATTTTAATCTTATGTGATTGCTTTAAATGTTTATATCAAGGATGCATTCATGTTTTATAATTTAAAAATGTAAAGGGTTGAGAGTGTGGTTTAGTGGTAGAGTGTTTGCTTACTATATCTAATGCCCTGGATTCACTCCCCAGTACCAGAAAAGAAGAAAGAAAATACCCTGTTACAGATTCGGAGAACTGACTGTGCTTAGGCAAAACTAATTTTGTTTTCTTTGTTGTTTTAGTCGCATATATTTTGCTGTGAATTAAAATGTAAATTCTTACAGATAGGCCCATGTGTTTTGTCATTCCCTTATACAGTGCCAGACACTCAGAGGCATCCAAATGTTTTCTGACTGGCTGGCTGGCTGGCTGGCTGGCTGGCTGGCTGGCTGGCTGGCTGGCTGGTTGGCTGACTGACTAATGACTGACCGACTGACTGACTTGACTGACTGACTGAATAGACAGACAGAATCTGTCTTTCTTCAGAAAGGCTTTTTTTTTTTTTTGTACGTTAGGGAAGGGTCTACAGGGTACTCAGGGTCTCACTACTAGATCATACTTGTAGTGATCCACTTGTTTACAGCTTCCGAAGAGCCGTGATCACAGGTGTGAGCCACCACACCCAATCTCCCAGGAAGGCTTTTGAGAGTCATCCTCATTTTTGTGTTTGTCAGTAGTTCATTCTTTATTGTCAAGCAAACTACATTATGTAGATATACCAGTCTTTTTATTCATTTCCCACTTGATGGACTGCTCAGATTTTTGTGGGTATTACAAATAAAGCTTTATGAGAATTCATGTACAAGTTTTGTAGGGAATACATTTTCATTCTCTTGAGTGAATACCAGCAGTGAGATCGATGGACTGTAAGATACTTGCCATGAAGTGATCATTGTTGAAGATGATGATGAGTGTATAGAGGTTCTTCTACTTTTATATCTTCATTTGTGTACATTTCTTTTTTCATAAAAGAACACTTTGTCATCTCATTTTTTTCCATATTCATAGGCAATTATTTAGGATTGAAGGAGTAAAAAGTGTCTTCTTTGGACCAGACTTCATTACTGTCACAAAGGTATGTATAGGATTTTATGGAAAACAATATTTGAAGGCCAGTGAGATAGCTCAGCGGACTAAGCACCTGCTTAGTCAAGTGCTGAGATTCAATCCCAGCACCACATGCCTTGCTAGCTCCCCGCCACCCCCTACATGCTGTGAAGGCCACTGAAACCAGGCATGATGGTGTAGTAATCTCATGCTGAGGAGGGGGAAACAGAAGGATCATGGAGTCTGAGCTGCATAGCGAGACCCTGTACCAAATACGTAAAATTAAAAAAAAAGGTTTGAAGTACTGTTAATTTTTCGCTAAGTCTAATAACCCTCTCCAGAATTTCTATTTTTTTTTTTTATCTTTTCTTTTTCTTTCTATTTTTTTTTTTAAATTTTTTTTTTTTTTAAATTTTATTTATTTATTTATTTGTTTGCTTGTTGTGTTTGTTTGTTTCTTTATTTATTCATTTCATGGCTGGCTCAGCCTGCCCTGGTGGTGGCGCTGGCGCAGCATGTGGTGCCGGGGATCGAACTGCAGTCCCCGCGGTTGCCTGAGCCCTCCTACGCAGGCGCTTTAGACCACTGAACCATCTCGCCGGCCCCGCTTTCTATTTTTTTGAGACAGAGTCTCACTCTGTAATTTAGGCCAGCCTTGAGCTTACTATGTAGTTCAGGCTGGTCTTAAATTTGGCAGCCTTCTGCCTCAGCCTACGAAGTGCTGGGATTATGGGCATGCACTACCACACCCAGTGCATAAATTTTTGTAGGAAGAAATAACAGTTTTGTAAACTATGTTTTTAGGCACCAAGTGGTTTCTCCAATAAAAGGTTATGATTAGCGTACTTAAGTTGACTCATTTCTGTTCTTTACTAATTTCTAGCCTTCTGGCCTATCTTTGTTGTTCTGTTCTTTGTTTTGTTTTGGGGGAGTGGTTGAGACAAAGTCTTACTTAGTAATTTAGACTGGCCTTGAATTCACTATGTAGCTCTGGCTTATCTTAATTTTGTGTCAATCCTATTGTCTCAGCCTCCTGAGTGCTATCAGCCTCCTGATAGCATGTGCTACCGTGCCTGGTTAGTTTTATTATTGTCTTTGTGTGTACGTGTGTGTGTGTGTGTGTGTGTGTGTGTGTGATGCTGAGACTTAAATGCAAGGTCTCTCTAACTTAGGTAAGTGTTCTAC
>PVKN010012695.1:0-20543 GCA_004027915.1 Capromys pilorides
GCTTTCAATGTTCAGCTTTGTAAACCTGAGAGATGAAGGCAGTAAGCATTTATTATTGTTTAAAAACTCTAAAAACAATATTCTAGGCATAAAGCGCATCCTTTATGTTTTGCTGCCTATTAAAGGGGCCTCTGGCAAATTTCAGTGAGATAATAACTTCAGTTTTATCCTCTATGATCTATACTTTAAGATTTTTAGAATTATAAGCAAGCACTGAGTTATGAATATTCATTCTCCCGGCCTGCTTATCCCAGGAGTATTCTGCACAGCCGTCAGCTCACAGAGGACTGTCAAAAGCTGCCCACCACTGACCCCTGGCACACAGAGATGGTAACAGTGAAACTTGAACAGTCATAGCTCAGTATTGTCTCAAACTGGAATTAATGTCCAAGTTTTTTTTTGAGGCTCTTTCTTCAGGCATGGACACACCTTTGCATCTTACTAGGATGTTTCCAAAATGCTGGAGATCAGAGCATTTCCAAGGCTTTTCTTTCAGATGGATGACTGAAATGGAGCTGTACCTGTGACTTCTGCCAATGTGGAGGACCCACCTGTATCAAAGAGTCTGGCTTGATACAGCAATGGATGAGCGGCCTGGGCTGCCAGGCAGACCTGAGGCCCGTACCAGACCTGCCTCCCACTGCCTGGGCTTTGGTAGCTGGGCAGTGCACCCAGCAGAGGAAGCTGCTGTGATCCAGACTCCAGGCCCAGCACTGGAACTTGGAGACATGCTCCAGGACCCAAGCATAAGTCCATGTGTGGCCAGAGGCACCGCTGGTCTTCGGCATCGAGTCCTGTAGCTACACTCACAGCTGCCTCTTACTTCTGCATGTCCTAGGACCATGGAGGGGTTCCAGTGCTGTGCTAAGATGACTGACATCTCAGATTCTGGGGCTCAGACCCTGACCCTGGCGCTTATATCCTCCGCCTTGCACTGCTTCTTCATCTTATTTCCTTGGCTGTCAAGATAGCTCCAAATAGGCTGAGCTTTTAAGACCTCTCCCAAGGAGTGATTCTCAAACTATAAAAATTGCTTGGGGAGCCTTAAAATTACCACTATCTTAGTCACTCCCCCCAGGCTATCCATTGCTCTGTGAGGAATCCATTGGTCTGTAGTATGGCTTAGATTTAAAATGGTCCCCAAGGCCTGGTGCTTGGAAGGTGATTGGCCTACAGGATTCACAGTTGACTTCCTACTGGGAGTTAGGGTCTGCTCAGAAAAGGCTGCTCATCAGGGCCTTAGCCTGTGGCTTGGAGAGGTTTGTCACCCTCCTGAGCTCTGCCCTTAACCCCTATTTCCTGTCTGCTATGCCGTGAGCAGCTGTCCTCCACCAAGCCCCTTTAGCAACTCGTTCTTCATTGGAATCAGCTGGCTCTAGACAGAAACCTCTAGAAGCTGTGAGCCAGCACAAATCCATTCTCCTTTTAGTTGTGACTATTGGGTATTTTGTCCCAGGGATGAGGAAGTGACTAGAATAGTCTGAGGTGTGGGGTACATTCCCTTCCCCTTTCCCTGAAATTAACCTACATAACAGCAGAGTAAAATCTCTCAGCAGAGAGATTTTAGAAGCATATCAGATGATTCTCACTGCAGACAGGACTAAGAACTGGAGCAAAGAGCTTCTATTCTTCCCAACTTGTAGGGTTTCCAGGGAGGCAGGCCCACCTGCTAGCAAAATAGTCCTCCAAGTCCTGTCTCTCAACACATTAGAAGTACATGCCATAAGCTGCATAACCAGAAACTCTGAAGCCAGGCACTGACAAAAGACCCCAGTGATTCTGATGCCCCCTGAGTTTGATAGCCACAGACTGAGTCACACTTTTCTCAGAGCAGTGGACATGGGACTCAGTACAGAACTATGGTTACTATCTGACTCAGTGGGTGCTTCGTAGATGGAAAGATGCCTGGCCCCCACCTCAGACCTACTGAACCATAGCCTGAGAGAGAAGAAGTGTGGAGGCCACTTAAGGAAACTTCCAGGGAGCTTCAGAAAGGGAGCAAGAGCTTCAGCCAGTGTGATGGCCCAAGGCAGGAGGATGGGATCTGGAGACAAGCTGTTCCCTTGAGGGGGCCCCTCAGGAGCACCCCAGAACCTCTGCCTCAAGAGGTGTTTCCTGGAGTTATTTCAGGTTGGAGTGGGAGCCCACACTTCTGGCACACAGCATCAAGCTGGGAGGGGCTTACAGAGACCATGTGGGCACACTTGTGGAGTGTGGCTGCAGGGTTGTGCTTGGGGAACCAAGAGAGTGTAGGAGAGTGTGAGAAATCAATGGTAGTCCCTTCCCCTTCCCCTGAAATTCACCTACATGACAGGAGAGTGACAATAAACCCCTCAAATGAGTGAATTCTGTGATACATAGATTATATTGCAGTAAAGTGGTTATAAAAAATGAGCACAAAGTATAGTTTCAAAACAGGAGAACTAGCAAGAATCCTCAAGAAGCAGAAGATGGCTGAGCCATATGTGTGTGTGTGTGTGTGTGTGTGTGTGTGTGTGTGCATAGCACACACATGCATGTGCATCACTTACGACATGGTATGAAGTAGTCAGCAAGGTTTCATTTTCCCAGGTGCCTCAGATGAAAAGTTCTTGTCACAGTCCATTTTCTGTTGCTATGGCAAAATCCCCATGCCTAGATAATTTATAAAGAGGTTTATTTAGGTCACGGTTTTGTGTGTCCAAGAGCATGGTGTTGACATCTACTTGGCTAAGATGAGGCCCATGTGCTATTCTATGCATGGCATTAAAGTAGAATAGGACACTGGTGTGTGAAAAAATAACACACTGAGAGAGTTATGATTGGGATCTAGAATGTTCACCAAGTAGCTCCAGTGTTCGGTGGTAGGACTTTGGATCATAGGGGCTTGCTGGTAGGAGACAGAGGTCTGGCCAGAAGAGGTAGGTCACTGGGGCCACATATGACCTGGAAGGGTTTATTTCTCTCCCCAGATTCTCTCTCCTCTTTTTCTTTCCTGGCAGCCATGATGTTAACTGCCTTCACCCATAGCAGGCCCTACTACCATTCTGCTTCTGCAGGTAAACCAGATGACCACGCACTGAAACCTCTGAAATGGTGGAACTAAATGCACCTTTCTCCCTTCCAATAGAAGGTTTCCAGTATTGTGCCACAGTGATGCAGCAGATGACTAAGACAGCAGAACGCAAGAGAAGGAAAAATGAAGCTGATCCAACTTACAATAATCCAGCTTCTGTGATAACTAATCCACCCTCATGGGATTGCAGCAATCCCTTCATGAACGTGGGACTTCCATGGCCCAACGCCTCTCAGGGGCCCCAGAGAAGGACCTTCTAGAAGCTTCCTTGAACCTCTGCTCTTCCTACCCTTTTGGAATGAAGAGGCCCCACCCTGACCCTCTGTGCATTTGAGCTTCTGAGGACCAGGAATTTCATGGAATGGTTTCTTCTTGGTCAGCATCACTCTAGAGCCCCTACCCCTCTAGTGGTCTTTTCCATAAGGATGGAGTGTCTAGTCTAGGGCAGAGAATGGGGTTGGCACTAGAAGTCTGCATTGTCACCAAGCAAGGGAACACACGGTGCCACGCTGTGCAGGGTGGGGCAGGCTGTGCCCAGGTCTCCAGTTCACCTGTGGCCATGGATGGAGAAAAGGCCTCAGGAATGCAAATAGCATAGGCTTCTTTAGCAACCCCGCTGATTCCGCTCAGCACTGTATGGCCAGCACCAGGTCCTGGGTCAAGCCTAGTAGGTACTTATTATTTATTCAACAAATAAATCAGAATGCCTGACATTGGTCAGATATCTAGATTCTCTGATGAGAGGGAGATATCCAGATTCTCCAATGAGACCATGGGGATCATGTCCATTCTTCGATGGACAGAGTCCATGATGGACAGGGTCCCCGTGGTCCACTCACCTTCAACACAATGAGACTTATGAGACTTTTCACGGCCATTCTAGATCTAAATCATAGCAGGGGCTGCTCTTCAGACTCTTCAGCTTCTCTTAGAAAAGCCTCTGTCATCAGGTGATGTGCAGTTGTCGCCTCTGAGAGCCTGGCTTGTAACTCTGTCTGAGAGCCACAGAATTAGTTCCCTTGACTTGGTCCAAAGTCGTCAAAACCTCAACATATCACCTTCTCAGACAGGCATGGATGAGTTCTGCCAAATTCTCTACACAACGTCCCCCCTCTCATCCCTGCAGGTTTCTGCCAATACTTGTCAACCACCCATGCCACCGAGTGGCACCAGCTTCCCTGTATGGCAGGTGCTGTAGTCTTTCCAGTAACCAGCAAGCGTCTGTCATGCACAGATTACACGCAGGGAGAGACATAAACTAGACACAGAGTTTATAGTTTAGTAGGATGAAGAGACAAGTAAGCCTGCCATGACAGCCCTGGCCAGAAGCCCTGGGAAGAAGTCAGTGCAGAAGGTTACATAGATACACGAGAGGGTGTGCTGCTCATTGCGAAATACTTACATTTTAGCATGTATTTCAAACACGTGTGAAAATAAAATGACAGTACACCTATCACTTAAGAAAAGAACATTGTGGCTGAGATCTCATCATCTTGTTCTCTCTTTCAAGAAATAAAATTTTAGAGATGCTATCAATGCCCCAGGCCACTCCTGCTCTTTTCTCTTCCTCTGATATAACCAGCTTAGACTGAAATCGATTCTATAGTAGTCAAGGTTCTTTAAAGAAACAAAACAAAGAACTTATATGAGGTATGATTAAAATATGGCTGAAATTTAAATTTTTAAGAAGTATTATAGTAAAAGTCACATTGAATTAATCACCCTTCAAAATAACCCTCACTTTGAACACTTAGCCCATCATTCTGCCCCTTTCTGAAGCACCTCTGGAAGTCCTCTTTCTTTCATGGTCATTTTGACTTTGGGGAAGTTGTACGGTGCCAGATCCAGTGACCGTGATGATCACAGACACACTGTGATGTCTTTTTGAGCCTGCATTTCCACTGGGCGGCACTCAGCAGTAGCAGTCACCATGCTATCAGTAAGACCATGTAAAAGAGATTTATTATGTGAATAGGCTCCACACAACCAAGGCCAAGCAGTTGGAGATCCAAGAAATCCAGGGATGTTCATTTCAGTCTGAGTCCAAAAGCCCCAGTACCAGATGATAGTCCCAGTCTCAGTCCAAGACCAGAAAAGATGAGATACTACAGCTCGGCAGGACAGGTAACCTACTTATGTAGTAGTGAACTCCTCCTTCCTCTGCCTTTTTTGTCTGTTCACCCCCCAGAGGATTGGATGATGCCTGCTGTCTTCCTGATAGGTCAGGATTCAAAGTTTCCCAGGCACCTTGCCCCAAACACTCTCCCTCTTGATTTCTCAGACACTGTGCCCCCAAAGTCTCTCTCTTGGCCCCACACAGAGCCAAATGCAAATCTGCAGAACAGGACCACCTGACTTTGACCTGGCAGGCAACCACAGAAATTTTTTGGTTAACATTAAAAGTCTCCCATAGACCAGGTGTCCCTGCCAAGCTTAGCTCTCCTCCAGCTGTTTAAGCCAGTGATCACCCTCCCTAAAAGATCCTATAAAGTTTCCTGTCCCCCCACTTTGTTCACTGCTGTCTTGATCAGCTAGACAGCCAGGCTGCTTGATGCCCCCAATAAATCTTCTACTTGCATCAGAATGCCTGGTCTGGTCAATTGTGTGGGTTTGTACCTAATACTTACTTAGTTCATTGCTGAGCCCAAAATACCCAACACCCAAAGCTAAAGGAGGAAAGGTTTATTTAGCTCACAGTTTGTAGAGGTTTCAGTTCACACTTGGCTGGTTTCAAGGCAAGGTGGTATGGCAGTGGGGCAGCCCAGAGGAGAAACAGTTCATGGTAGGCAGAAGACTGCAAAGCAGTGAAGTGGCGAAGAAATGGCAGCAAGTGGCAAGTGATAATAGCAGCCCTCTTTCTGTCCCTTATCTGCTCTCTAGGCTATACATTCATAGGTTGGGGGGTACTCACCCCCAGTGTGGGCCTTCCCATTATTCACACTCAGAACTATGGCAGACCAGACAGTGGGTGAATTCAGTAACCACACATCCCTAATCCCAGCATCATACACTTAATCCTAGCATCACACACTGTAGACCCAGCCACCTCTGAAAATCCCCACCTATGACTGCATGAGGCTTTGGGGTGCATCTCGACACAAGCCATAACACCCTCCCACATTGAGGAGGGTCCCTTTCCCCACTGAGCCCACCAGCACCATTGCTAATCTCCTCTGGAAACACTCTCATGGACATTGCCAGAAATCATGGTAAGTATGAGCCCAGCCAGGTCGACATATAGGTTAACCACAGCAGATCCTACCTACAGATAAGCTTCAGAGGAACAGAAATAAAGTATATTCCAGGCAGAGGGATGGGTCAGTATGTGAAAAAGCCCAGAGACATGGCATATGTGGCTAAGGGACTTTTCAATTCAGAAAGTGATGATGGAGTGGAAAAAAAAAAAAAAAAAGACAGAACAAAAAAAGAAACCAAGTAAGAAAAGTTCAGTAAGGCTTGGAGATGAGTTTGGCCTGCAGCTTGCTAGAGATGGGCGCCTGTCTGCTGAATAGGTGGGAACACTGACGTGTGCTTGAGGGCAGCCAAGCAGTATCAGGGAGGCAGCTGGAGGGGCTGACTGGCCCGGGCTGCATGGCTTTGGAGCAGGAAGTGAGTAACCAATCAATCTGTCTATGCTTTTTAAAACTAGAAGGGCAATGGCTCAGCCAGCTTCGTGATCAGACCTCTCCCATCCACTTCTGTCTCCCTTCTCCACCTGGTGACCAAGGAGAAAACTGCAGCCTGCGGTGAGTGGTCACCACTATGGAAGTTGAACTTGAGAAGCACCCAGTTCCACTACATGGCTCCATTTCCTTCATGTTGTTTGACACCAGATCGACCCAGCAGCAGCCTGGCCCTGCAGCAACTGGGCAGATGTGGGTGTTTCATGCCAAAGGTATCTGGAAGGTGGGAATAATGGCAAAGTTGCCCCGAGAGATAGAAAGGCTGGTGCCTTGGAGGCCACGCAGACGCACCCACTGCCTGCTGCTGACATTGATTTCCCAAGTTGAGGAAAAGCTGTGTAGCTGCCTTAGGGTGTGGAGAGGCCACAGCAATGTGAACGCCCTCCTAAAAGCCTTGCTCTGCTCAGTCAGTGACACAGGACTGCTACAGATTCATTTCAAGTCTCTTTAACACTGCACCTCTATGCAGTGTGAACAGTCACACCCTCCACCACAAGACCACAAGCCCCCCCCCGCCCACACACACACATTGCTAACTTTGACCTCAGCTCTATTATTTAACAGATTCATTGCCAAACCCAGGTTTTCATAAATAATTTCCAGGAAATGTGAGGGTTGAAACTGAGTTGAACTCCCGTGGTTTTGCTCTTGCTCTAAGTTTTCTTTGTGATTTCTGGAAGACTTTGCACATCTGACTTTAGCAACCTCCGCTGGCTGCTTATTTTGACTCGGGAAAGCTCCAAGGTAATCTATCCCATTAACCCCAAATAAAGTGTTGGCAAGTGCAGGTCTCAGCATCAACCCACGCAAGGCATCGTTTCTCTGACCTGAGGAATATAAAATCAAATATCCCTATCATGGGAGGGAATTGTCTTTGGTTGGCTTTATTCGAATAAAATATGCTTTGAACTTCTTTCCCAGAAACTGAATAAAAAGAAAAAAGCAATGCAGTTAGTTGAATCCTGTTGGCAAGCTCGCTGCCCCTGCCTTCTCTAAGCCTGAAGGGGTCCACATTTTTATGGGAGGTGCTGAGAGCTGAATTGTTTCCCACCTGTCTGTTCTATAACCACACATTAACGCACATTACCAGCGCAGTGGATGTGAGAATTAGTTCACACATACTTGTCAATACAGAAGCCCTTAGTGCAAAAACTAATGTGAAATACAAGACCTTCACTACACAAATTGACTATTGAAATGACTACTGGCTCCAGTTTTGCAGTATATTTGAGCTCAACTACAAGAGATTTCTATACCCTCAGGGGTTAGCACCAGCTCTCCCCATCTGCCATTCTATGAGGCAATCTTAAGGGCCATCTGTTATTACCTATCAGTGGTCAATTTTTTTCCATGATTTTTCTCACTTTCTCATTTATCTCTGGTGTAAAAAGCCACTCAAGAAGATAGAAGCAATGGAAAAAGATACTGCTTTCTTGTACATCTCCCACTTCCACTAAAATAATCACAGAGAAGCACACACCAATCTGCGGAGGTTAATGCCGGAAATCAAAGATAAGAGCTCATAGAAAAATTTCTAATAAACAGAAACCCAATAAGAAGGAAGCAGTATAATGGAAGAGCAGCTCGCTCTGCTGCCTTCTGAGTAGGGACCACACTGCCAAGCTATGAAAGTTCAGGAGCCTACAAAGAGCTCCAATAGTGCAGCCCACACCAGTCTTCTTTGTGCCTCTCTCTGTTACTTCTCGTGTCTGTGGTCTTGGAGAGTCTTGGAGAGTCAGTATCCCTCCATCACAGGAACGTAGATTAGTGTCTACCAGCTGTTTCTCATCAGCAACCCTGGGAATCAAAAGCCAGTGGAATTATATATTCAAAGCACTGAGGGAAAAATAAACAAAAACTATCAGTGCTCTGATTTGGACTGGGAATGTCTTCAAAAGACTGTGTTAGGTAGCTTGGCCACCAGCTTGTCACCATTGGGAAGTGATAGAAATTTGAATAGATGAGGGCCTAGTGGGATATTTTAGACCATGCAGGGAGTACCCTTGGTGGGAACTGTGGAACCACACTACACCCCTTCCTCTTTTTCTTTGTTGTGCCCAACATGGGTACAGATCTTCTCTACTGCATGCTCCTGCCATGATATACTGTGATGCCATGGGCCTAAAGCAACAGGATCAATTGGATCTGGACTGAACTCTCCAAAGCACTGAGACAACATAAACCCTTCTACTTTTTAGGCTGATCGATCTAAGGTATTTGTTACAATAATAAAAAACTAACAAACACAGAAAATTGTTACCAAGATGTCACATCTTAGCCATTACTACATACCTGAGGTGATGTGGGAGAGCCTTTGGAATGGTTTGTGAAACCACTTGGAAAGCTTGGGGGAGCAAGCTACAGAACTTCAGAAAGCCAAGAATCCTATAAGCAAGGCTTGACACACACTTCTGTGGGGAAGACCAGGATATGGATTAAAATAGAGAGTAAAGTGTGTGCTCATGAAGCTTCAACTGGAACGAAGGAGTAGGAGTTGGAACAGAGGACACCAGTGAAGCTCCACAATGAAGCTTTTAGTTTAAGGTCAGCTGGCTCCAAGGCAAAAATGGCATGGTGACAAGTCCTGGGTGAGAAAAGCTCTTCAACCTAGGGCAGCCACAAAGCAGAGAGAGAAGAAAGGAGAGAAGGATAGCCATAGACAGGGCAGTGCATGGCACTATAAGGGAAGCCGGAGCTGCAGTAGTGGGCCTGGAAGATACAGATGCTGGGAATGTGGAATGAAATCCCTGTTGAGGGAAGCTGTGGGAAGCAGGCAAGACCTGTCAAGGGGCGAGGCCATGTGCCTACAGCCAGGAAGGCCACAGAGGCAGTGCTGCCTAAGCCCCTGGAAGTCTACATCCAGCCATGGGGTATCCTGAATCTGAACACACAGCTGTAGGATTAAATGTTTGCTGTACTGAGATCTGGTTCTTCCTTTTTATTTTCCAATTCATCTCTTTCAGAATGGGAAGATTTGTATGGGGCCATTGCATCTTGGAGTTTTGTATGTTTTCTTCCTTACAGGAGCGCACGGATAAGTTTGCCTGAAGTCTCAGAGATGGCTTGGGCCTTGAACTTTTGAGCAGCGCTAACACCTTGAAGACACAGATGGTGTTAATGGATGGAGTGATTGCATTTCCCATGTAAAATGGGCATGAGGCCCAGGCATCAGGTGTGGAAGATTATAGTGTGGATCTAGGGTGTGTTGAAGGCCCTGTTCCCAGGATGGCACAATTAGGACGGGGTAAAATTTCTAAGAGGTGGGTTCTGGTGGGAGGTTCTGGGTCATTAGGTGTGTGCCCTTGAGATGTACCATGGGACTCTGTCCCTTCCTCTTTTTGTATTTTTCACATGTAGTTCACATGAGATGAATAAGTCTCCTCTGTCACCTACACTCCACCCTCCACATGCTGCCTCCACCTAGGACTGAGAGCAACAGTCAGTGAGTCATGGGCTGAAATCTACAATACTGAATGACAAGAAAAACCCTTTTCTCTTTTCAAGTAGATATAGCTCAGGTGTTTGTTGTAGTCATGGAAAGCTGCCCAACACATTCAACCAAGAATTTTGTACCCAGCAAAACTGAAGGCCATATAAATGTATTTTTGTTTGTAGCTTGTGTGTGTGTGTGTGTGTGTGTGTGTGTGTGTGCGTTGTTTAAAAGAAACTATGTAAAACAAGAATGATGACTTTATGTCATTGGGCACACAAAATGTAAAGCGCATAATTTGGGAGAACAGCAGAATGGGAGATGTGGAGATGTCTGAAGACATGTGAAAAGATAGTTTTATATGCTATCAAAATTAAAATATTGGGGGGCCGGCGAGATGGTTCAGTGGTCTAAAGCGCCTGCTTAGGAGGGCTCAGGCAACTGCGGGGACTGCAGTTCGATTCCCAGCACCACGTGCTGTGCCAGCGCCACCACCAGGGCAGGCTGAGCCAGCCACAAAATGAATAAATAAAAAGAAACAAGCAAACAAACAAATAAATAAATAAATAAAATTAAAAAAAAATTAAAATATTGGTATTAATATAAAATACAGTGTTAAAAATTATGATATCGTTTTCAGTATGCATGGGAACCACCAAAAATAATTTGGAAGAAATATAACAAATGACAAGGACTTAGAATGGCATGTAGTCTGCCCTCTGCTATCTCCACATGCTCCTTTCTTCCTTCCTTTTTTCCCCTGTACTGGAGATTGAACCCAGGGTTCTTTGCGATAAGCTACAGTCCCAGCTGTTCTAAATCTTTTTTAAATTTTGAGTCAAAGTCTTGCTAAATCACCAAGTTGACCTGGTTGGGTTCAAGCCTGTGACCCTCCAGCTCAGCTTTTTGAGTTCTGAGATTAAAGGAACACATCACCATGTCTGGCTCAACAGCCTTCGAGGAGAAAAAAAATTCTGCATTTAACATGTATTTTTTTCTTATGTGATTCTCTAAATTATACAGTATATTTACGTAATATTTACACTCTACTAGTTATTAAAAGAAATCTAAGGAGGACTTAAATATGTGGTGATACCTAGATAGGTTATATGCACATACTCTGTTATTTTACATGGGATGTTCTAACAGCCAAGCATTTTAATATTCATGTAGGATTATCAAACCAGTCCCCCAGGAATACTGAAAGATGACTGTATTGGAAAATCACTAAGACAGAATAAGGCAAAAATGGAGGATTTAGGAATAAAAGGGACATAAACTTTCTGATCCTCTTCATGAGGAATTGAGGAATTGCTCCTCAATCTTAACTAAAGTAAAGCCCAATTCCAACTACCCCTCCCACAAAAAAGCAAAAGCATTTCCTGAATCTTCAAGATCACAGGGCCAGCTGCTGGCCCCCAACACTGGAGACAAACACAGGGAGACACAGCAGCAGGAACCCACCAGCAGCAAGCTTCCCAGGGCCATTTCTGGGGGGGAAACACTGACACATTGCTGATGAACTGTTGGAGGCTCAATATACATTTTTTTTTCAGAACTGGGGATAGAACTCAGGTCTTGTCCTTGCCAGGAAAGCACTTATTCTACTGAGCTATCTCCCCAGCCCCTTCAATATATGTATTAAAGAGGATAAGTATCAAATATGCTTGTACAGGTGCACATACACACATGCACATGGGCGCACACATGCTACACCTAGGCCTACAGTATTTGAACCACAGGAAATGAGAGAATGAATGCAAGTCAATCCAAAAGAAGAGCACTGTACCACACAAGAAGCAAAGTAGGAGACTTATATCCAGTTTCTCCACAGAAACTATGTTATGGCTTGTTTTCCCCAAAATCCTCATACAGTCTTCAGGGTGGCTTCTAGAGTGTATGATTGATTCAAGATTCAATGCTGGGATTGTGGGTGTGAGTGCTACACCCACCCTGGGGCAGATAATCAGCATGCAGAGCAAGCGGGGGAGAGAGGCCTGCTGGCTGCCATGGCTGCTGCCCCTCCCTTTGCTCTTTGCTGTTTTCAGCCCCCATGAGCTGCTGCCCTCTGCCCTGTGCCACTCTGCCTTGGAGCCAGCTGAGTATGGACTGAAATCCCTACTAACTGTGAGCTAAATAAACCTCTCCTTCCTTGATTTTAGAGGTCAAGGGGTCTGTTTCAGCAACCAGAGAAAAGTAACAGAGAAACTATACAAGAAGAAGCTTATGAGTTTAAATATTTGAAGAACAGTATTGAGAGAGAAAAACCACTTACACTGCAAAACTATCACTCTGAAGAAAAGGAAAAATACACTTCCTCAATGCCAAAAAATGAAGAAATTTGTTGCCACTTAACCTGCCTTGTGAGAAATGTCAAAAGAAGTTTTTTAGAGAGAAGAAAATTATGTGTGTGAGAAACTTAGATGTACCTTAGGAAAAGAAAGATAATGAAAAAGGACACACAGTAGTAATATTAAAATCTATTTTTTATCCTTGACCTAACAGATAACATTTGTTCAAAAAACTAATAGTGTGTGTGCGCTGGTGTGCAAAAACATATGCACATATATGCCACATTATTTGAAAATAGAACACGATCAGTTGTACACATATATTAAAAACTTTCAGAGCAATGACATCTGAAAAGAAATACAATTAATAGACTAAGATATAAAAGAAATAAAATCCTACAAAGTACTCAGTCAAAACAACAGAAGGCAGAATCAAACATAGAAGACAAAAACAGGGACACAGAACAAAGGCAAGAAATAGAAAACAGTAACAAACATGATAGCTATTAATCCAGCTGTGCCAGTCATCACATCAAGCACCAACAGTCTAAATATATCACTTGAACAACAGACATTGTCATGGTGGGTTGAAAATGAGGACTTAGCTGTTTGCTGTTGTTAAGAAAACACTTTAAATATAAAGGCACATAGAGATTGAAAGTAAATTGATGGGAAAATCTATACCATGCTGGTACTAAGCAAGAGAAAGTGGAAACAGCTGTTGTAAGTCAAGGCAGATCTGATTGCTGAATGGGAAAAGCTGTCGGGGGCATAAAGGACCGTTGTGTAATGGCCGAGGGGTCAGTTCTCTAAGAAGTGCAGCAATTTGTAAGGTGTGTGAGCCTCAGAACAGAGCGTCAGGCTCTGTGAGGCATCAAATACTAGAGCTTCAGGAGGAACAGGGAAAACCAAGGTTGTAGCCGAAGGCTTGAACACTCCTCCGTCAAAAGCTGGGGGATCCAGGAAGCAGGAGGTCAGCGAGGACCTGGGTGGGCTGAACAGCTCCACACACAGCTGGGTATAACTGACTCCCATGGACCACTCCATCCAACAACAGCATGATACACAGGCTTCTTAAGGGCATCTGAAGTTCCCACGATGGGCCTCACTCCAAGACTGAAAATACAACAAATCTAAAATGATAAGAATCATATAATAACTACTCTTGGGTCATAGAATTTAACTAGAAACCAATAACAGAGAGTAAATATGAAGGTGCAAATTACATGGCTAGTAAACAATACAGTTCTAAATAACACATATGTCAAAGATGGACCCTCAAGAGAAAATTTAAAAAGTGTTTGGGATTAAATGAAAATGAAAATATAGCTAGCATATTAAAATTTCTGAGATTTAGCAAAAAATAATGTCTGTAGGGAAAGGGCTAAAGCCCAGAATACATAGAACAAAAAAATGCAACTTACAAAATTAATAATCTGTGCTTTTACCTTAGGAAACTAGGAAAAAATTAAAACAAAAATAGAAAGCAGAAAAGAGATAAAGAAATAATAATAAAACTGAAAGCAGTAAATCAGTCTACAAGGGCTGGCCAGATAGCTTAAGGACTAAAGCGCCTGCTTAGGCAGACGCACGGCCCAGGGTTTGATCCCCAGTGTGCTGTTCTGGCCCTGCCCTGGGGTGCTCTGGGACAGTGACTGAGACTGGGCATGGTGGTGCGCCGTGTAATCCCAGCACCTGAGAGGCTGAAAATAGGAAGATCACTATGAGTCCGATCTGTGTAGTGACACCCTGTAGACACTGCACTAAACACAATAAAAAAGGAGCAGCAAATCAGTCTACAACACCAATGACAGAAAAAACTACTTATTTGAAAAGATAAATAAAATTGATATCATATTCCTCTAGCCAAGCTCAACAAAAATGAAAGAGGGAGAAAGAACAAACTGCTATCTTCATAAAAAGGAAATATAGGCATTAACATAGATTCCCTTAGATATTAAGAGAGTATAATAAAGGAACAGCATTAAAAACTATACATCCATGAATTTGGAAGGGCTAATTCCTTGAAAGACACAATCTGCCAAAACTCATACAAGAAACAGGCAACTTTAATGTATTTTTATGTATTAAGAAAATCGAACTAATAGCTTATAGCTTCCCAAAGCAGAAGGAATCAGGTTTGGGATACACGCACTGGTAAAGTCTTCCAAATATTTAAAGAAGAAATTAGAGCACTTCTAAAATCTCTTTCAGAAAATAGAAGCAGAGCTGGGCAGATAGCTCAACTGCATGAACACCTGCCCAGCAAGCGCAAGGTCCTGAGTTCAATTCCTGTACCAAGAAAAAAAAAAAGGAAAAAAGAAAAAGAAATGAAAATAGAAGCACTCAGGTTTTCTTCCTTATTCATTCTATGAGGCAAGCATCTCCTTAATAACAAATCAAAGACATTATGTGAAAGAAATATACACCAACATATCCCATAAACATGAATGCAAAAAAATCTTAATAGAAATTAACCAAGCGGGGTTTATTTCAGTTATGCAAGGTGGAGTCAATGTTCAAAAATTAAATAATGTAACAGTACATTAGCATACTAAATAATCATACAATCATATCAAGAAAAATGCAGAGAAAGTATCTGCAAAATACAAGAGCTATTCATGACCAAAAAAACTGTCAGGAGCTAGAGATAAGCTTCTTCGACTTTATGAAGAACATTTTACTTAATGGCGACACATTAGAAGCTCTCTCAATAAGATAAAAAACAAAGCAAGACTAGTTTTTAATATTGTTGTGCTAGAAGTTCTAATGTTACTGTGTGATCCAGCAATCAGCCTCTGTAGTGTTTACCTAATGGGGTTCACATTTATATCTGCTCCAAGATCTGCACACAGATATCTGCAGAAGCCTTATACAGAGGGGCTAAAACTTTAAAATAACAATGGTGCCCCTCAATAACAAATAACCTATGGTCCCTCCAGACACTAGAGGATTATTCATTGCTAAAAATTAAATAAGCTATCAATTCCTGAAAAGGCATAAAGGACACTGAAATACATATTACTAAGTGGAACAAAACCAGTGTGAAAACTTTACACACAACATGTTTTTGAATGATATTGTAGAAAAAAACAAAACCATGGAGACAGGAAAAGAATGTCAGTGTGTTCCAAGATTCATGGGGAGAGAGGAATAAATAGACAGAGAAAAAAGCATTCTGGGAGAATTATGCATAAGCAGAGAGATTATTTAAAGAAATAATGGTAGCACAGTTTATCAGTTCTTGAGAGAAATACTGACTTCCACCTTCATGAGGCTGAGAAGTCCTCATGTTGAAACAACTCAAAAAAATTGCGCTGAAATATATCCTTGAATTATTAAAGCTCAAAGACAAGGAATTTTTGAAATGGTGAGAGCAAAGTGACCTGTCACATGCAAAGCAACCTTTAGAGAGAGGGAGGATATTAGCCAAGCACTGAAAGACAAACGTGACCAAAGATACCCCACCTGGCAAAGTTGTCCTTCAGAAGTGGACAGATAAAGGCTTTCCCAGGCAGCAGCAGCTGGGGGAGTTCAGCACCATTAGACCTGCCATACAGGAAACATGGAAGGGATTGTTCATGTTCAAATGAAAGGAAAGGAGCCAGTAATCTGAAAACAGATGAAAGCTGCAACCTCACTGATAAATATACATAGGTAGCCTAATTGTAATATAGCAAAAACCTAAGGACATAAAGTAAAAGACCTAAATATATATAAAAAAAGTTAACAGAACTGGAAGGAGAGATAGCCAGCCAGGAATCATAGGAGATTGCTATGGTGCAAACCTAAAAAGTCCCCCAAGGTCTCACGTGTGCAGTAGGGGGCCTGATGGGAAGAAGTGGGATTGCTGAAGGTGTGACTTGGAGAGCATTCTCTTGTCCCAGCCAGGCCCCTTCCTTTTCTAACTGCTTCTCGTCATCGCGGGATGGACAATGATCCTGCACTACACGCTCACCCTGTATTACTTTTGCCTTGGAGAGAACCAGCAGTGGACTGAACCTGCTGGAACCATAAGGCAAAACTCAACTTCTTTAAGCTGCAGATGTTGAGCATTTTGTCTCATTGATGGAAAGTGACTAATACAGATTTCCAATCTCTTACTTATTCATTTTTATTAGTATATGTTTGCAGTACATGAAGTTTACAATTGTCTGGTGGAGCAGATATGTGAACATAATGCAGCTTGTTTTTGTTGTTTAATCCCCTAACTTTCCACCTCCCACCTTTTCTCCTCCTCTAAATCTCCTCTACCCATTTTCAACCTTGTTGATATTATTAATCTTATCTCAGATTTATGGCATATAGTATTTACATTTGCTGCAGTTACTAAGTTTCTGTACGTGACATATCTTTAGCCTGCTTATTTTCCTTTCCCTCTCCCTCCCCCACCCTAAACCTCAGACGTTTTTCCATTTGCAAGAGCTCCATCCACCTGCCTCCTTCTATTCACCCTTTATTGTGTTCACTGTACTATACCTTCCTCAATTGAGAGACACTATATGGTATTTAAGCTTAAGGATCAAACTTTATGTCACTCAATGTATTCTCTAGGTCCAACCATTTTCATATAAATGTCTCTGATTTGTTCTCCTTTACAGCTCCATAGCATTCAATTTTCTTTATTCATTCAGCAGTTGATGGGTACACAGGCGGCTTCCAGGATTTAGCTATTATGAGCTATGCTGGTATAAACATTAATGTGCATGTAGCACTGCAATATGATGCCTTTAGATACTTGAGGAACATACCTAGAAGGGAGAGATCTGGGTCACATGGAACTTCTAATTTTGCTTCTTTGAGAAATTTCCATACTGATTTCCATAATGACTGTCGATAGTCTTATTTTAATGATAGGTCATCTAGACAGGAAATTAATAAGGAAATAGTGACTGATGAGTACAATGGGGGAAATGGATCTAGCAGACATCTATGGAATGTTCCATTGAGAGCAACAGAATATGCATTCTTCTCAGGGCTATGCAGAACATTCTCTGTGACAGAACATACACTGAGCCACAAACTAAGCCTTACAATTCTTAAGAATGTTCAAATCATATCAAGGTATGCTTCCCCAAGTCTTGTATTAGAGCATTAGAAGTCAAAAACAAGAAAGAATTAAATAGCACACTGTAAAGCAATTAATGGGACAAAAATAAATTGAAAGTAAAATTTTAAAACAACTTGAAACGAGTAAAACTGGAACCACTACAAACCAAAACATGCAGGAGACAGCAGAAGCTATTATAAGAGGCAATTTGATAGCAACGAATGCTCACATTTAAGGCTCAAGCAATTTAACTATAGAACCTAAATATTCATAATCATAAAATAACCTCTCCATGACAACATATACAAAATCCCAGAAGTCCAACACAGGAGCAAAATCTTAAAAGCTATCAAGAAAAAACAAGAAATCATGCCTCCATGTAAATCCATTAGAATTAGAGCAGCTTTCTCAACACAAAACTTTAAGGCCAGAAGAACTTTGAGTGCAGAATTTCAAGCTTTAAAATAAACATCTTTCAACCCAGATTGGCATGTCCTGCACAACTACTTCAACACTAACGAAATGAGATGCTTTTATGATACAGAGCACCTAAAGAAATTCATGACCACTCAAAAGATTCGTAAGGAGAAATAGACAATAATGCTAACAATGTTGAAAGATACAATAAAATATATAGATCAGCTAGGATGAGGAGTTTAGTAGAAGGGAAAAAAAGGGAAGCAGCAACAGGAAAGTAATGTCATGACAGGAATAAGCCAATACCTTCCAGTAATGACTCTCAATGTGAATAGTTTCAATTCCCAGTCCACACACAGATTGGCTCTATCAACCAAGTAAAAAAGATCTAATGCTATGCTGTATAAGAAACACAATTAAAAAAAAAAGAAAAAAGAAACACAATTAGTCCCAAAAGAAATTCATAGACTAAATTTTAAAGGATGGAAAACAATGCTGTAAACAGTAAGCACCAGAAAACAAGTAGTAGTAGCTATGCTACTTTCAGAAAGAGTCAAAATTGATCACAAAAGGCAGAGGGAACAATTCCATAGGAAGATAACAATTATGAACAAATAGGCACTGGACACTGGTGCGCTCAACTTTATAGAACAAACACTGGGCACAAAAGTCCAAATAAACACATCCCCACTGCCACTAATAGATTGAGTAGGCAAACAAAAGTCAACAGTAAAGTATCCGATTTGAACCAAAGTTTCAAATGAAAGGAGTTAATAGGTATCCATAGAGTGTTCCACCCAAAAACAACAGAACACACATTCTTCTCAGCAGCACATAGGACTTTTTCCAAAGTAGACTACCTAGTAGCCAACAAAGCTTGCTGAAGTACATGCAAAAGAATCAAAATTATCCCACACTTATTACACAATCATAGCACAATGAAACTAAAAAGCAAGCATAAAAAACCCACAGAAATTACAAAAATGCATGGAAAGGATCCAATACGCTCTTGAATAATCAACAGGTCACAGCAGAAATTAGAAGATTTGTAAAATCAAACAAGAATGCTGGTACATGGCAGAAATACTTACAGGACATGATAAAATTAGTCCTAAGAGGGAAGTTTACAGCTGAGAATGCCTACATCGGAAAAAACAGAGTAAGCTCAAATAAATAACCTAATAATACACCTCAAGGGCCTTGAAAAACAAAAGCAACCTAAATCAAAAGCCAGCACAAGGAAGAAAATTATAAAGATCAAAGGAGAAATAAAGGATACAAAAATGCAAAATACAAAACCATCAGTGAATCTGAGTTAGTTCTTTGAAAGAACAAACAAAATTGACAAACCATTCATGAACCTTACCAAAAAAGGCGAGACCCAAATCCATGCAGTCAGCAATGAAGAAAGGTGTAATCACAACAGACAACACTGAAATCCCCAAGATCATTAGCAACTAACTTAAAGACCTGTACTCCAGTAAGCTGGAGAATTCAAAAGGAATTCAAAATATACTCCCACATACATAGAATTACAAAGCTGAACCAAGAAGATATAATAACCCCAGATACGGGCCTGTCAAATAGCTCAGCAGATTCAAGCACCTGCAAGCAGGTGCAGGGGCCAGGGGTTCAATCCCCAGGCCTGCTGTGCGGGCCCTGCCCCCTGGGGCATGTTGAGACTGCCTTTGTGGCTGGGTGGGGTGGCACGCACCTGTAATCCTAGCTCTTGGAAGGCTGTAAACTGGCAGATCACTATGAGTCTGACCTAGTTGTGAGACCCTGAACACCCTGTAGACCCTTCCCGAAAATACAAAATAAATAAATAAATAATAACCACAAATAATCCAACAATAGGCCACAAAATTGAAGCAGTAATAAGAAAAACATTAATTAAAAAGTTCAGGTCCTGATACATTCACCACTGAATTCTACAATACTTCAGGGAAGATCTGACACCAATACTTCTCAAACTCTTTAATGAGACAGAAAGGGAGTGAGTACTTTTAAAGTTATTCCTGGAAGATAATTGCTCCGATTCTCAAACCTGAAAAGAATCCAACCAAAAAAGAAAACCACAGACCAATGTCTTAAGTGAACATAGACACAAAAATCCTCAGCAAGATACTGGGAAACATAATGCAATAAATCACCAAAAATATATGCATCATGACTCCGTAGGACTCATCTGAGGCATGAAAGGTTTGTTGAATATATGTTACTAAATGCAATATATCACATAAACAGAAACAAGTACAAAAGTCACGTGATCATCTAAAGGCCTACAAAAGCCTATGATAAAATTCAACATTCATTCAAGATAAAAACCTTGAAGAAAACAGAAAGGACCTCATTTCAATGTGATAAAAACCCTTTATTGACAAACCTCTTGCCAACATGATATTAAATAAGAAAAAGCTGAAAGATTTCCCTATAAAATCAGGAACAAGACAAACATCTCCACTATCACCACTCTTTCTCAATATAATATTCAAAATATTAGACAGTGAAGTCAGGCAAGAGAAAGAAATAGCAGAAGATATTTTTAGGAAGGAAAAAATCACATTATTATTGTCTGCAGATAAAATGATCCACTATATAGAATATTCAAAAAATT
>PVKN010012696.1:0-20567 GCA_004027915.1 Capromys pilorides
CAAGCCACTCCCCCTTCTCCAATGACTAAAGCCCGAGTGCAGCCCTGGGTCACCCTCTTGGTTCTAGAAGCTGTTTTTATGGTTGGACCTAGGGCCCCTTGGCTCCCCATTAATTGTATAAATACATTTTAGTGTCTTTATTATTGCCGTGGGTTGTGCTAGGAGTGGTAGATTGGAATTAACTTGGTGGAATTCCAATAACGGGTTATTAGGAACATAAGCTCAGACTTTTTGGACCAAGACGAGAACCAGGAAGGGACCCCGACACATGACATGTTGTTTGGGTTTTTTATTTATTTTGTCTTTTTGAGACAGGGTCTTGCTCTGCAGTTCAGGCTGGCCTTGAGCTCACAGCAATCCTCCTGTCTCAGCCTCCTGAGTGCTGGGATTACAGGTGTGTGCCACCACACCTGACCATTGGGGTTTAATACAACCTATCTAGCAAAATAAAACCCATAGTTCTACTTTGGATCATATCATATGGGGTGGGGAAAATGAACTGCATTGTGGAGTAGAGTTGATGCCCCTGGTGAGATAGGAATATGATGTCTGCCTTAGCTCAGGCTCTGGATAGCAACAGTCTAGGAACCATGTGACCTCTCCCAGCCAGTAGGCAGCAGATAAACTGTCAGGTGGTCAGTCACCTGACCAGAGCCAGTGAATTCATTGGTTAATTACTAACCAACTAGGTAATGCAGAGATTTTGTTTTTGAGGTGATGACTGTTTGAGTTGTAAACCAGATAAGTAATTCCCCCAGATATGTGTTGTTCTGTGCTCAGGAAGACAGGACAGGATGCAGGCTTTGGGAGTGGCAGGACAGCCCCAAGGAGCCGCTCCGTTTGGCTTCTGTGAAACCTCACAGATGTCATAGCAAACGCTCTCATTTTAACTGTCAGGAAAAAATCCATTCCTTGTAGCTAGGAAACCAAGCAAATGCAGCCAATTTATCCTAAAGGAAAACAGACATGTAAAGACTGTTTAAATATGCAAAATGTTTTCAGTTAAAATGTTTTGAGTCTGCTAATTTAAAAACAAATTCATAAATTAGTTTAACAAGTATCTTTCCTTGAACTGAGGGTCCCAGTCTGACTTTGAATGTGCGGGTGCAGAATATTTACTTCCCACTAACAAAGTCAGGCAGTTTCTTTGTAAAGATGCTCAGAGCTAATTTAACTAATGTCAATTTTAAGTTCTGAATCACTGGGATATAATACCAGTGAGGTCTGGGTTCTTGACACTTTTTTGGTCTTTTGAGACAAGGTCTCACTATGCAGCCCAAGCTGACCTTGAGCTCATTTTGTAGCCCAGGCTGATCTTGAATTCACAATGATCCTCTTGTCTCAGTCTCCCAAGTGCTGGGGTTACAGGCTGGCACCCCTCCCCAGCCAGTCTGAGTTCTGATTCTGGGTCAGACTGGCTGTGTTAACCTTGGAAAAATTACTTTATCTCTCTGAACCTTGATTTTCTCATCTATGAAATGAGTATGAGGATGAATCACCTTCTCAAGGTTATTATAAGACAAGCTTAAATGCATCTAACATAGGGTTTCATTGAATGTTTAAAAATCTATTTGTTCCTGCACTGGTTCCCACACTTTCAGAAGGACAGGAACTAGCCAGAGTTTGTCCCACTGTAGGAAGAACCCCAAACCATTGCACACATGATGAGTTTACTATCTGGAGAAAGAAAAAAAAAATCTATCCCTCAAAATGTATTCCAAAATTAACTCCAGATGGAATACAGTTAAATGTGAATAAACATTTAAAACCTAGAAGAAAATAGAAATGATGGGGCTGGGGTGTTGACTCGGTGGTCCAGGCACCTTCCTGGCAAGCACAGGGACTCAGTTTTGATCTCTGGCTGTGCTGGCCACTAAAAGTGGATGTGGTGGCACATACCTGTAATCCAAGCACTGGGGAGGCTGAGATGGGGTGGGGGATCACTGTGAGTCCAAGCTGCTTAGGAAGATCCTATACCAAATAAGTAAAGATTTTTTTTTCAATTTTTTAAAATGTATTTAGTACAGGGTCTTACTACACAGATCAGACTTGTAGTGATCCTCCTGTTCTTCAGCGCCCCCTGCACCACCAAGCCCAGTCTCATTCACCATCTCAGCACGCCCCCCGGGGGGAGGGGTGGGGGTGGGGCTGCAGCACAACAGGCTGGGGATTGAACCCTGGTCCCTTTGTCTATGTAAGCAGGCACTTTAATCTGGTGAGCTATCTGGGCACCCCTCAAATTGAGAGAGAGAGAGACAGAGAGAGAGAGAGAGAGAGAGAGAGAGAGAGAGAATATTCATGAAACTCAAAGAGAATGGAGAAAAAAAAATCACACACACACACAAGATATTGACAGATTTGACTTAATGGAAGATAAGCCACATCTATAGAGATGCTCACAACTTCAAACTAGAGAGTGGAACAGTGAGCGGCTACCCGCACATCCTTAAAGTAGAGCTCTTACAAATCGACAGGTGAAAAAGCAAGATCACCAACAGGCAAACAAAGAGCACTGACAATTTCACACAAGAAGAAGTATAAATGATTAATAAATATCAGATAAAAATACTCATTATTACTAAAATTTAAGAAATGAAGAAATTTAAAATTTAGCTTTCATTTCTACTTATTAAATTGACAAATATTTCATAATAAATAGTACTTAATGGGGAAAAAAGATGAAGATAATGGTCATACAGTTGGTATACAAGTAAAGACTGGTTTGACATTTTAGATTTTTGGATTCTCTTTTGCCCCCCTTTCCTGTATTTAGGACAGTGTCTACAGGGTCTCACTATGTAGACAGGACTCGTAGTGATCTGCCTGTTTACAGTCTCCCAAGTGCTGGGATTGGGGCCAGCAATTGAGCCCTGGTCACTGCACTCTGCCTAAGCAGGCACATTAGTCTCCTGAGCTATCAGGCCAGCCCCTTAGATTTTTGGATTCTTCTTCTCTTTTTTTTTTTTTTTTATGAGCAGAATATATTTATTGAGGGAAAGCTTCTGTCCAAGAGAGGGATAGGAGGGGGTCCCAAATGGGTGGTCCCCAGATTTTTGGATTCTTAAGAAATGGATTGTGCTATAATCCCAGACTCAAGAGTCTGAGATAGGAAAATCACCAAGAATTTGAGGCCAGTCTGGGATACAGAATGAGTTCAAGACTAATTTAAAGACCCTACTCAAAAACAAACAAAATATCATGGACTGTAGGTGTAGATCAGTGCCTTTACCATGCACAAAGCCCTGCATTCAACCCCCGCACTGCAAAAATGATTATCTTTTTTCAAAAAAGATTGCTCTTTTAAGTCTTTCCTCAGCATAACACTCTGTCTTTGACTCTGATCCCCTGGGGCCCCTTGGTCCTAAATCATATCCCTAGGATTTTGACAGCAGGTATATGAATGATCAGATATAATGACCATTACAGTGAGGGATCTTTTTTAAAAAATTGAAAACAAATGATAAAACTTTATTTTAAAGACTTTAGGTATATTTTGTATGTCAGGCCATCAGTCTGAAATCTCCGAGTTGGGCTGTTTCTCAACCTATTTATCATACCACTAAAAATGTTAATGACTAAACTATTGGAGGAATGTCATCTCTAAAGTGCTCACAAATCTTGGACCCTGCTTACATTTCTGAGATGTGAGAGTCAAAGGAAATTAGAGCTGGACACAGCATGAAACTTTATAAATAAAGTTTGGAAAAAGTCACAGGACTGAAATGCAACAGTAAAGAAAAGTAAATGAAAACAGCCCAAATTTCTACCATTTGGAAGGGATCAGTAATTGCTAGACAATAACATACTACAAATCATTGAAAATAAAAATAAAAAAATACTTGCAAGGAGATTTCAGCAGCATGGGAAAATTTTCCTGTAATAATCTTAAGTGAAAAAGGAAGCAAAGCACCAAGTTATATGCTTGTTATGTGCCCACTTATGAAAAGAAATGAATAGAAGACACGGAAGTAGAAGTTAATAGAGCCTATTACTGAGAGGTGGGATTACGAGTAATTTTAATCTTTACTATTGTAAATTTCCCAAATTGTTCACAATGCTCAAAGATTACTTTTCTATTTAAATAAAAAGACATATTTTTGCTTTTGTTCTTTGAAAGCAAAAGACAGAGACACCTTGTCCCATGAGGAACAACTCATCCCCTAAGAGATGGGGTTAGGAAGAAACAACTATGGTGAGGTGCTGGGGGCTGGGGACAGACCCAGGACCAAGCATGCAAAACCATAGAGAAGTATGTGAGAGCTGAGTATCAGGGAGAACTTTGAAGCCAATGCAGCTTATCCTGAGGGAACAGGCCATGTCAACAGGGAGGGAGCCCCCCATTACTAGGGTTATCCAAGAAGAGACTAACAACTCCTTGTCAACATTATCACAAAAGAGATTCAGGGCTCTGAATGAAGGTTGGGATGTATGTGGAACCTTCCAGCTTGTGATGCTAGGAATGTATGTGTGACAATGGGGGACTCTCAGTGTGGGAGGGGCAAGGTGGCAGGGCAGGTTTTCCTCAGTGTGAGCCTTGGGTTCAGGGTGACCTGGGAGGCCAGTGAACTTAAACTTTCAGCCCTGAAGTCCCTACTGGCTCAGCTTAGGCTGACTCTACCATTGTCAGGAATGGAGACCCTGCGGGGCCCCCATCTCCACTTGATCTTGGAAGGCTGTCAACCACAGGACACATCTGTCCCCAAGGCAGGCAAGATGCTCCAAGAGGAGCTGAACAGACCAGCTCCCGGGAATTCAAACCTTTAGTGGAGATGTGTGGTGGGGACACATGGGAGACAGACATTTTAGGAGCTCTGTCACAGACATTTGGTGGACAGCTGAGGCCAGATGTGACTGAGCTGAGATCCAAAATGCTGTGTTCTGAGGATACTAACCTTGCAATCAGCCCAAGGCTGGTTGACATGGCCTGCTCCCCAAGACCTTTTCAAACAGAAATGTCTGACACTCAATGTTAAGTTGCTTCTGGGTTGGAACTTATTATCTTCTCCATTATCTCAGAGTCCTTCAGTAAAAGCTGTTTATATGAGACCACCTGTGCTCAAGGTACTTCAGGGAGTGAGGAGGGCTGTGTCTGGTCATGAGGCCAAGCTGAGGAAAATCTGTCCCTGGAGGGAGGAAAGGAGAATGGTTGCTCTGGAAACCTTTGCAAGGCTCAGGCTCTACTTCAAGACCCTTCCTAAAGAGCCCCATTCCATCCCTGCTTTAGGCCTTTAGGTCCTACGAGGGCCCTTTACAAGATGTGTTTCCCACCCCTAGAACCTGGCAAATATGGAATCCATGTCATATAAGCTGCTGAGGCCACAGGTTCCCACTCTGTGCTGGCTGCTGTTCTAGCAGAGATCACCCAACAGGTGGTTGTTTTACTACCTGAGCTTCACCCTGAGGCAGGGTGGAGGGTGAAGGAAGGGATCTTTACAACTCTGCCTGTTGTCTTCACCCAGACTTCTTCAGAGAACACTGAGGTTAAAAGCTTATAGTTCCAGCACTGCGGGTGGCTGAGGCAAGAGGATAGAAAGTTTCAGCCCAGCCCAGTGACTCAGCAAGACATTGCCTCAAAATGAAAAATAAAAAAGGGCAGGAGATATATAGCTCAGTGAGAACTCTCTGAGTTTGATCCCCAGTACAGCAAAAGAAACTTTGAATGATTTAACCAAGTTCTACAACTCGCATGGGGTAGAGCCATGACCTTGATGGCATGTGAGAGGAATGAAGAGGAACTCAACACACTAGGGATGGGAGGGAGAGGTCCCCTTCGGCCCTCCAAGGTGCAGGCATGTTCCTTGCTGGCCTGCGGTGTGGTTGCCCACTCCATCTGTGGATCCCATGATATCAGTCCTCTTTTTCTGAACCTGTGTGGCTTGTCCTGGCATCATCATGGGCTCTAGATCCTCAGATTTGACTCTTTGGGTGACTATTATAAAATAATTGTATAAATTGTGTGTCCTGTATCAAATTCTTGCCCTTGCAAACCCAGACTACAGCAGCCACCACACTCTTTCCTGCTGAGACCATGCAGAACTCAGAATCCTTTCCAATGTAGCTCTACCTTTGGATCAGATTTATCACATGAGATGCACTCACTAATCTAAACCTTAGATCAGAAGGAAGAAATGTCTAGTTTGTCCTGATCCACTTTGCCTCCAACCAAAAGAAAAGAAACTCTACAGAGGACCTGCAGAGAAATGACCAAATAATTTGTGGCAAAAATTCCAAGATTTTCCCTGAGTCTCTGAGGTTTTCCTCCCAGCCCACAAAAAAATAGCATACACTAGGTATATACATCGAATGTCCTCTGTCAACAGCTAGTTAGTGAACACTCAACACTTTTTTTTTTTTTTAATTTTATTTATTTATTTGTTTGCTTGTTGTGTTTGTTTGTTTCTTTATTTTATTTATTTTGTGGCTGGCTCAGCCTGCCCTGGTGGTGGGGGCTGGCGCAGCATGTGGTGCAGGGGATCGAACCGTAGTCCCTGCAGTTGCCTGAGCTTTCCCAAGCAGGCGCTTTAGACCACTGAACCATCTCGCCGGCCCAACACTTTTTTTTTTTTTGTATTATGACTGGCTCAGCCTGCCCAGGGGCTGGCACAGTATGTGGTGCCCGGGATCGAACTGCAGTCTCTGTGTTTGCCTAAGCTTACCTAAGCAGGCGCTTTAGACCACTGAGCAATCTCACAGACCCCGCACTCAACACTCTTGATGGCTGTCGTCCCTAACGGTGGCTGTTGGGCCCCCCAAGGCAGTCTGAGTACCTTCCTCATCTCCCTGACCCTAAGGCCCATATGGGGATGTGTTGGCTGTGTGAGATGCTGGGATAGTGAAACAAGTGAAGCCCCCGCGTCAGCTTGCTCTTACGCCTGTCTTGCCTGGGCCTGGCTAAGCTGGAAGAAACTCCCTTTATTTTTCTCAAGAGGCAATACACATCTCTGTTATTATTATTGATCTCTCTGGATTTCTTTATGGCCAGAAATAAGAAATCCAATTTGGTTAGGGTTTGATTTGGCCTCCAAGGCGAGTTGCATCGATACCACAGCTGCGAATCAGGCAGGCACCAATCTGGTTAGAGTTGATCAGGCACACCGGGGTGGTAGCAAGGCCTACCCTTATGCCTTGGCCAGCTCTTCCAGCTGTCACTGTCTCCTCCCCTCTCGGCTGACACCCCACTCATACCTGTCCTGAGAGGAGGGAAATACAGGAGAAAACCCAAGACTCTGCCCAGGCCCTGTCCATGTGGGACCCCCCCCCCCCGCCACTTCCTTCTCATGCTGGTGACACAGGCGACTGCATGCTGGCTTTGGAGTAGGAAACTCATGTTCAGATGTTAACTTGTTCCCATGTTGCAGGGCCTCAGTAAAGTGTTGACTTCTCTAAGGCTTGGTTTCCTTACCTGTACAATGAGGATATTAACTAGGTCTCTGTGGGGCGACGGTGGCAGTGGCAGAAACCCCGCCTCACTTTCTTCCTCTCCAGTCCTCATCCTTCTGGTCAGTGCTACCCAGCCTCTTGTCGGTCCCTGCTTGGGCCACAGCTCTGGCCCAGCGGCCTTGCCACTCAGACTGCTCGCATAGCTGGGACTCTTTCCTGCCTTGTCTTTGCCTTTCTGTCTCAGCTTGGGACTTATCTCTGGTGAGGCAGTTTTGTGTCCTCTGTCCCTATCTCCCGGCTGGGTCAGGGGTCCCCTCATCACAGCCCTCCTCTCTCAGCACTGTCTGCTTTCCCCATCCACCTGTGAGCAGGGGAGGACAGAGGCTTCGTGTCTCTCTGCTGCATGTGTCCAGCGTCTAACATGGGACAAGGCCCTGCATAGCCCTCAGTGAACAGGTAACACAGCCCATGGTAAGGAGTCACTATGCTGGCTCCTGTCCCTGCACCAGGAGTCACCCCAAAACTTACCAGAGTTCAACTGCTTTAGCAGTCTCCAACTGCAAAGGCTTGATATTTAGGAAAGGAAGTGTCCCCTCCCTCGCCAGCTTAGCTGCAGGCTGAATGCTCAAGGGGAAATTTCAACCCAAGCGCTGACAAGTGGCTTGTGCACACAATATAACAATCTCAGGGTACCTGGACTCGCGACCCAGCGTGGACATCCAGGGTGCACACACTTGTGAGCAAGCAGAAGCCCACTCACCTGGGACACCCAGCCTCAGGCTGCATGGAGTTGCTTCTGTTGCAGTCAGTGGATGCAGGAACGTTCCCAGTTCTTCTCAGAATGCAGAAAGCTGGAAAGAGCATCACTTTCAGCAAGAAAAGACCAGATAACCTGCAGGTTGATAACTTCTCAGGATCCTATCAGCAGCTGAGATCACAGGGCAGCCAGGAGTCTGAAATGTAAATAAAGGACAGAAAGGGCCAGCAAGATACCTCAGCAGACTAAAGTGCCTGCTTAGGCAAGCTTAGGCAAGCACAGGACTGCAGTTTGATCCCTGGCACCGCGTGTCACAGCAGCCCCATCCCCAGGGCAAGCTAAGCCAGCCACTGAGACCCAGAGTGGTGGCACATGCCTATAATCCCAGCACTGGGGAGGCTAAAAACAGGAGGATCACTGTAAGTCTGAGCTACATAGTAAGACTCTGTAACAATCACATACATACATACATACATACATACATACATACATAAATGTACAGAAAGCTAGAGCCCATGGCTGAAGACAAGAAAAATATACCACTGCCCAACTCTGTGACCCAAGGGACCCAGACCCACCGAAAGCCAGCTATGCGCAGATGCAAGCCTATGCTAGCGCCTTTGTGGTCAGCGCTGTCTTTATTTGCTTTCACGTCTTCTCATTACAGCTCTTTTTAAAGTTGCATAGTGTTGTCCTACAGTATCCTCAGGGACAGAGAGGACTGCTGTCGTGGCTTCATTGCACTTCTGCCCTAAAAAGAAAGACATGGTAGAATCCTAATCCTCACTCCCTCAGACTGGGACCTTAGGAAGGATCATCTTGGGGTAAGATGAGCCCCTAATTCAGCATGACTGCATCCTTGTGAAAAGGCAGCCGCGTGAGGACAGGGGACACACAGCACATACACACACACAGGACACCACATGAGAGCAGAGGCAGAGGTGGGAGCGAGGACTTGCAGAGGCTCTGGAGGAGTGAACGAGGAGTCCCCCTCGGGGGCAGCAAGGTGGCCCTGCCAGCACTGCTGCTTTAACTCACCCAGGTTGTTACAGCAGGCCTCGGAAATGAGTCTAAAGATCATCAGATTCCCTCTAAGGCAGAGGTAGGTGATACATCCCCTGAAGAGGGTCAGGCAGGTCACAAGAACCTGAGAAATAATTACTGAGAACTGATGTTTGTTGCTCAGTAAGTGCGCCTGGTGTGTGCCTGTCAGGCCCCTTCCTAAGCACTGTATGTGTATTAACCCAAGCAAGTAGGGACTAGTGTAAGTCTAGCTTACAGGGGAAGAAAAAGAGACTCAGAGAGGGCAAGCGATTTGCAGAAGGCCACACAGCTGCTATTATCAAGGGCCTGGCCGTGTGACGGAAGTTGAGACCCTTAATCACCATATTGTTTGCCTCAACAACTGAGGGTTATAATTGTGGACTGTACTGTGGGAGCCCCAAGTTGAGTTGGAGAAGGGTGAGGAGTTTGTCTGAGGGCTCTTGTGTCCTCTCCCAGCCTCTGCACTCTCATCTACAAAATGAGAATAAGCACGTCCCCACAAGGGCACACACACTTGAAATGTCAATGGCCCAGAAGGGGCACGCTAGTGCCCTGGCTCCCACGGCTGAGGAAGCTCAGCCTCTTTCTTCTGCTCTTCCTGCTCCTTGAGCCTGATGGGCTTTATTCTGATTTCCCTGTGTGGTCGGGCAGTGTGGCTCAGTGGTATAGCACTTGCTTAGTGGATACAAAGCTCTGGGTTGTTCCATCCCCAACAGAACAGAGAAAGAGACAGACAGACAGACAGACAGACAGACAGACAGACACAGAGATAGAGAGACAGAGACACACAGAGAGAGAAAGGAACAAAGAGAAAAAAAAGCAAGTAAAAAGAAAGAAGAAAGCAATTTTCCTTTGCATTTTCCCTCTCTCGCAGGACCCCCACCCCCAAAGTCCAAGACCCAAGCACCACCTGAGACAGGTGTCTGAGGAGCATTTCTGAAGGCAGCTCCAAGGCAGAGCCAGCTTGGAGCTCCGTAGCAAGCAGGGCCTTGCCACCTGCACTGGTTGCAAGCTGTGTACCTCAGCTCTGCCATGAAGGTGATGGGTGGGTTACAGCTTGGCCCAGCTGTTACAGACTTGGTCCCTGTGATCCTGGTCAGGACCCTTTGGGAAAGGGGCAATAGAAATGAGCTTATGTGAGCACACACACGGGCAAGATAATTTTCTTGGGGTTTGGGAATGGGGCTTCAAACGCAGTCAGTGTGGATGAAGAGGGGCTCTGAGCTGCTCTCCAAGGAGGAGGAGAAGCAAGCTGTTACTGACTTTCTGGGTAGGCTAAAGGCCAGTAAGTTTCCACTGGCCAGGGCATGGTTCCAAATATGTTCTGTCTTGTGCATATCAATCAGGTGGTTACTATTACCCTGCCCCAGAAGCTGTTTTGTTTTCATGTGGCTGGTGCCATCATCCTGGGAAACACGCCAGACGGGTGTGGGGGAGACAGATTCGTTTCACTCTGCCTTTTTTTTTGTTGTTGTTTTTTGTACTAGGAATTGAACTCAGGACTTTGCATTTGGTTTGGTCCAGGCCTTAAGATAGGGGTGGAGGACTTGGGTTGTTGCAGTTGCTGGAGAGGCTCAAGGGTGGGACAGAAAAGGGGAGAGAGAATGAGAATGAATGCGTCCTAACTCCAATGCAAGCACAAAGGAGCCCCACGAGATAGCCTTGCACAAAACATCTGTTAAGTAATCAGTGTGTCCATGTGAAGAGCTGAGAGGAGCTGAGCCGAGGATTAAGACAAGGAAGGGGGCAGACAGTGAGGACAAGGATACCGCAGCCTTGATCCCATTTTAGTCACCTGTCAGACATCTGTGGGCCTGAGTGAGGTCCGTGTTTTCATCAAAAGCAGCCTTCAGGTCCCTGATAAGTAACCTAGGCAACCGTTATACCCCACATGTCAGAGGTGTGATCTGCAGCAGAGCTAGCGGGAAACTAATAACTTAGTACCCAGCTGTGTGACCCCCACAATTGGTGACTTTTAAGTCAACTTGGGCGAGTGAAGCTGGGGAACCCATTTAGGTTTTCTTCCCAGGAACAATTCCCTCACTCTGTATGAACATTCTGCTTTTGTGGTTTCCTCAGAACCCCACCACGGGTCTGTTGGAAGGAGCCCAAGTGTGGAAACAGCTTTGCGAGCTACAAAGGGTAACACTGTACTGTACCTAAGGGCCTATCTTGTTGTTTCAGGCTTTTGTCTCACCTTGATGGTCCTAATTGGAGGAGGTGAGACTTTTGTTTGTTTTGTGTTGTGTTTGTTTGAGAAAAGGTCTTACCCTGTAGTCCAGGCTGGCCTTGAATGCATAGGGGTCCTCCTGCTTCAGCCTCCCAAGTGTTGGGATTACAGGTGGGCACCACCATACCCAGCAAGGTGGGATTTTACATTTAGAAGTTAGGACTGAACTCTCTTGGATTCAGATGCGACCATTTATTCTAGTAGATACTCCCAGTAGCACTCCTGTGCTCCCGTGAGGCCCATGCCACAGGACCACCCAGTCTTGAACTTGAAACTCTAAAACTGTGGGCTGGCACAGAAGTTATGCGCAAGGCTGTCTTAATCTGCTTTCAGTGGTGGTAATAAAATATTTCAAACAGAGCCATAAAGAATGAAGTTTATTTGGCTCACAGCTCTGGAGGCTGGAAAATCCAAGGTCAGCCCAGCATTTGCTGAGGGCTTTCTTGGTGCACCATAAAGTGACAGAGGGCAACACATGGCCAGATGGGCTGCACGTGCTAGCGCTCAGGTCTATTTTCCCCTCTTATAAAGCTGCTAATGTCCTCATGGGCACCCCGCCCTCGTGACCTTTCTTCTTCTTTCTTTCTTTCTTTTTTTTTTTTTTTTTGTATTTTAGGACAGGAATTACAGAGTCTGCAGGGTCTCACTACATAGATCAGACTTGTAGTGATCCACCTGTGTTCAGCCTCGCACAAGCAGGGATTACAGGTATGCGCCACTGCCCAGTCTCAGCACACTCTGGGGTTCAGGCCAACACAGCACACTGGGATCAAACCCCGGCCCCTGCGCCTGCCTGAGCAGGTGCTTTAATTCGCTGAGCTATTGGGCCAGTTTTTTTTTTTATGTATTTGGTATAGGGTCTCACTACACAGATCAGACTCCTAGTGATCCTCCTGATTTCAGCATCCCTAGCACTGCCACCGCCCAAGGGTGGCACCAGCGTGGCATGCGGGACCTCAAACCCCAGTCCCTGAGCTTGCCTAAGCAGGCGCTTAGTCCGCTGAGCTATCTCGCCAGCCCTGACCTTTCTAATCTTAGTGACTTTTCAAAGGGCCCACCTCCAAATGCCACTGCCATAGAATTAGGGGTTTAAGTTTCCAACACACGAACTTTTGTGAGACACATTCAAATAAAAGCAAACTGCAGTGCAGTATTATACGTACGAAAGAATGGGGCAGATCTTTCTCTATAGACACAAACAGATCTCTAAGATACAACTTTCTTATTTTTAAAAAGCAGATGCAGAACTGTACCTATAATAAGCTACCATTTGTGTGAAAAGGTGGGTTGGGTGGGTAGGGTAGCTTGCATGTGCATAAACTCTGGAAGGACACATGAGGAAAAAGAAACATGGTGGATGACAGGAACTGGGCAGATGAGGGTGGAGACAGGTTCACTTCACCATGTGACTCTTTAAAAGAAAAAACCTAGGAATTGAACTCAGAACCTGGCACTTGCCAGGCAGGTGCCATTCCACTGAGCTGTCTCCCTGGTCCCACTACGGGCCTTTCGAATGTGATTTTTTGGTTGTCGTTTTTGAGGTATTTCAGATTGGACCCAGGGCCTCATGAGTGCTAGGCAAGTGCTCTACTACTGAGCTACGTGTCTCAGCCCCTTGAATTTGATTTCTGAAACCTGAAATTATATAAACCTTTTAAAGGATGAATAGCAAGAGTTCAGATGATAAAGAATAGGAGCCGAGGTTGGCAGGGGCGAGAACACGAAGGACACACACTGTGCCTCTGAGATTAACGACAGCCATGAAGCCTGCAGGGGCATCTCACAGGCTGACACCCTTGTCACTTAGTGGGTGATGCACCTGGCCTGGAGGTTTCCAAGAAACAAGGCCACAGCGCAGGTGCAACTTTCACAAATGTGCAAACACGTGCCCCGACAGGGACAGCTTCCGCTCCCTTTGTGAAAGAAACACCTGGCACCGGCCCTGGGCCAGATGCAGGTGTAACAGGGGGTACCTGTCTCCAAAATAAAAAAATAAACTCTATATTTTAAGTTTTGAACTTTTGTTGCTGTTATTTTGAGACAGAATGCTAGTTACTTGCTAGGTAGCCCAGACTGGCCTTGAACTCATAATTCTCCTGCTTCAGCCTCCCAGGAACTGGGTTTATGCCACCCTGCTCTCAAGTTTTGAATGTAGATCTGTCCCAGGCCAGTGATATTCAGGATAATACGTGCAGGTGACACTGGTGGAGCCACAGCTACCACTGGTCGTGAGGAGGCAGCCCACACTCCACAGGACCCTGTGTTTCCAAGCTCTGATTCAGTCGATGCATTTCAACATAGGATATTTTCAGTTTACAATGGGTTTATCAGGCGTAACTCCATGATAAGTCAAGGAGCATACCCCCCCACCCCGCAATGAGTTACATGTTCTGCCACTTGCCACCAAAAAAAGCAAGCCCAGAACGACAGACATGCAGCTCTTCCCTTGAAGCTAACAGTTCCCACAGCTTGGAAAACAACTGACGAAGATAAATGTGTGATAAATGAGTGGAGCACGGTCCCTGTGTTCCCACGGTCCCAGGGAACGATCAAGCTACAGAACTTCATGCTTCTGGAGACTCTGAGCGTTGGATTCTGCTCTCGCTCACCTTCTAGTTTGTCTGGTGTTTGGCTCATGACTTCAGCCCAGCTAACGGGATCAACTTCCTATCCGTAGCCCCGTGAGACATCCACATTCACACCACTCACCATGCACACACCGCATGCAACATACACACCATTGTCTTCCTCTCAAGCCCGCTCACCCAGCCAGGACCTGTGACCCCAGCACACCCAGAGGCCTCTCCACTTCCACCGCCCCCTTGAATAGTGTGCGGGGTGCTGCTCCTGCCCCAGCGGTCGCTGAGCGGCCACAGATCACCTTGTGGCTTTCACCCCACGGCTCCCAGGTGCTGCCAATGAGTGTCACCTCCAAGACTCACCTTAGGCTGGTGGGAGCTGACTGGGAAAGCAGGGTCCTGCACTGATTTCTCCAAAGGCATCAAGAGCCCCGATCCCTGGTCAGTGAGCTGCATCCCTTTGCTCTGCCCCAGGCAGGTTAAGGCTTTGGGGTTTCTCTTACATATCCAGCTTTCAGGTAAGATTTTTCTTGGAGAAAGAGCTCTATAGCAAGTTTTAAAAATATGCTTAAGCCCTCAGAGTAGATGATCTCTTAAGTTCCCACCCCAGTCAGTGCTCCCTCCAGGAATGTAGCAAACATGGAAGATGGCAGCACCCCAGGGGACACCGGCGACCCACCCCTTTCTATGGAGCACATTCAGGAAGATATCTTCACTGCCTCCCAGACAGAGCCAGCTCCCATTCACCCTCACGCTTGCAAGGGAAGAAGTCCCGGAGGCTCTGCTGCCTTCCTAGCTGGCCTTGCAGAGGCAGGGGCTCAGGCCAGTGGGATGGGCCTGGAGTGTGGGCAGCCCCGCCCCCAGCTGCAGGCTTCAGCATCACCTACCCTCTCAGCTTGGATAGAGGCAGCCAGTGAGCTCCCAAATCCCAGAGCTCAGGGGTGCTGGGGGTGCTGGTTAAGTTCTATCCAGGAGACTGCTCCTGGCCTAGACACCATTTCTGGTCTGGGCAGGGCAAGCTCAGTCCTTCCTGGGCCCTGCTCTGCTGCTCATCATCTGGACTGATGTCTGCTGCTGAGTGAGGCAGCTGGCCCCTGCCAAGCCCTGTCTCACAGGGGACACTTGGAGGAGCGCTAGGCAATGAAATCCCCACCTCAGTGGCACAACCCGAGGACAAATGTGCAGGACACTGGCCATACCCACCAGGAGAGACAAGAGGAGATGGGGTACAGATGCTCAGGGCTCCTGCGCTTCACTCCTCCTCCTGTGCACATCAGGTTCTCCAGATCAGGGGAACCAAATCAGTGGGAGAGAGAGGGAGAGAGAATGTCTTTGAAGGCCCCGGCTCGCTCCATGGTGGAGCAGGAAGTCTGGAATGTGTAGGCTGCAAACGCAAACAGGGTTTTATGCTGCAAGCCTGAGGCTGAATTTCTTGTGGAAGCCCCCACTTTGCTTTTAAGGCCTTTAACTGAGGGATGAGCCACTGCATCACCAAGGATGATTTCCTTTAAAATCGGTCAGAGCTACCCTGTCTACAAAGCGGTTGTGTAACTGCCCCAGGTGGGGATTTAGTTAAGTCTCAGAGGTTGGCAGACCAGCTGAGCAGATCTGTGGGATTCCCAGCACCACACATCTCTCTGTGTCTACTGCTCCCCTTCTATGGAGAGCCTCCCACCTCCCCACCTGTCACCTGCCACCTATACTCCAGAACTCAGGGACCAGCACCACCCTGCCAAGGAACCTGGAGAAGACGCCCCACCTTCTCCTCCACACTCAAGCTCTCCACCTTGTTCCTGGGTTCACTGCGGGGCAGACACTGCACACCCACTAATCAATGGCCCTGGCAGATCTTCAGAAGAGGTCCAGAGAGGAGAAGGGACTTCCCCTCAGGTCTGTGTGAAGCCAGAGCCTAGGACAGAAACTTCTCACAGCCCTTTGCTATCTCTCCAGTCTTCGGAAAACAGTGGAACTTCCAGGTTTGTTAAGATTTGGATGAGGACAGGTGAGGTAGCTCAACAGACTAAGCACCTACTTAGGCAAGCACAGGAACCAGGGTTTGATTCCTAGCACCACATCCTGCACTGGGCCTGCCCTGGGCATGCTGAGCCTGACACTGAGTCCAAGTGTAATCCCAGAGCTAGGGAGGCTGAGACAGGAGGATCACTACGAGTCTGAACTGCATAGTGAGACCCTGTACTAAAGACATAAAAAAAAAAAAAAAAAAAAAAAAAGATTTGGGTGAAACCTGCAACCCCCCGGTTCATCCAGAAAGGTACATCCCAGGTATGGGAACAGCGTTTTGAGGACTGAGCATCTGTGTCCTCCCGGTTCCTTGCTGGATGCCCAGCTGTTGGCCACATCTCCAACAACAGAGCTGCATAAACCCTCTCACTAATTAAAAAATAAAACCAAAGAAAGAAAACTTTTTATTGCACTTCCCTAATGGTAAAAATAGTTTCAGGCATAAAAAGGCATTCAGCTGGCTACTTCCCAGGCGTCAAAAATTAACAACCACTACATTTTATTCCAAGGAATTAATGGAAAATTTTACATGGTGGTGTAAAATGCAGGGGACAAGATGAAGGACACAATTCTTCATTGAGTAGCTAAGCCCCTTGCTTGCCGCTGGATTCAGCCACTTGCTTTGAGTGGAAGCCATAGAGTTTTGGGCCAAGTGCAATACGGGGGCCTGGAGGGGACACATGGGGGGAAACTGGGTGTAGCCACAGAGGGAGGGGGTTCTGAAGCTCCCACTGCATACACATTTGTGGGCTGGCCTGCAGAACTGGCATCCTTCCCCCTTTGCTGCCCCCCAGAATGATTGCTGATGGGGAGAACTTCAGCAAAGGGAGGTAGGCCCAGCTCTGCCTCTGTCTTTCTATCTGTGAAATGACCACAAATGTCTCTCAGGACTCTGACGTAAGACAATGTGACCTGGAACCTGGGCTTTAGAGCCAGGCAAATCAGGGCTTGATCCTACCCTCGAGTCTCTCCAAGCCTTAGTTTGCACCTCTGTAAAGTAGGAACCATCGCCTGGGGTGGCTTTGTAGTATAGACACCCACTTATCCCATCTTCTCTAGCTCTGGGGTGTCCCGGATGAACTCCAAATAATACCAGCCCAAGATCCCCTCTTGTTCCCTGGACAGTGTACTCTCTACCGTGCCAGTGAGGGGCAATGCATACCCCAACATCCCAGCTAAGCCCACACACCCACAGTCAGCTACCTGAGACACCTGTGGGGACCCCTGAAACAGCATCCTACTGCTCTCAGCCAGTGGGAGGCAGAGGCAAGAGCACAGGGAGATGTTCTGTTTTTTTAAAATAGAATTTGAGTCTATATAAAAAGGCAGGGCTAGGGCTGGGGAGATAGCTCGGCAGTCTAAGTGCCTGCCTGGTAAGCACAAGGACCCAGGTTCAATCCTTGGTACCGCATGTTGTGCCAACAACCCAAACCAGGTGTGGTGATGCACACCTGTAATCTCAGTTCTGGGAAGGCTGAAACAGGAGAATCACTATGAGTACGAGCTGCATAGCAAGACCCTGTACCAAATAAATAAATAAATAAATAGCAGGGCTAGAGGTGGAGCTCAGTGGTAGAGTGCTATGGTCCCCTGGCACGCACAAGACTCTGGACTTAAGGCCCAGCACCTCAGAAAAGAGAAGGAAAACGAGAGCAGTAAATAACTCACTGTATGTTTATGCTTTTTCCTTCGTGTTTCTAAATCCAAATTTTAAATAAATGTTAATGTTTTTAATAATATTGAGAAGGAATTACTACCGGGACAGTAAGTCTGAGGTGAAGCCACACCCGTGACCTCCATGGCTCCCTTCTGGCCCTGGCTCCCAGCCCAGTTCCTTCTCCAGACCACAGACACGGTGGCCTTGGGACATCTCCCATGATGCTATCTCCCGCCTAGCAACTGCTCTGGACCCAGCAGGCCTGACTCCGCCCCCAGCTGCCCTCCTGATTCTTTCTCAGGCTCAAGCCCTTGCTCTCTTGCCACCTCCCTGGTCACTGCCTGCACACGGCCAGGCTCCAGCATCTGATTCTGTCCCTCTGGCTGCCCCAGCCATCACTGGCTTCCTGGGCCTCAGGACGACGTCCCCACTCCTTAGCTGACCAACACACTGAGGACATAGCCCTGCTGGCGTCCTCCACACATCACTGCACTGGCCCCTTCTGGCACCACGCTGCTACAGAGCGCTGCCTTCCTGGGCCTTTTCCTGCCACTGCGTGTGGCCCGTACTGTCCCCCCTCTGGCACACCCTTCCTTCTCTCCATCCCCAGCTCTTCCCTGGACCCTTTGTACCTCACCTGCCCACATGGTTCAGCCTATCAGCAACTTCTTTGGAGCATGTAACGGACACCTAACGTGTGCTGGGGACATGACACTGAGTCAAGGTGAGCCCCGGCCATCAAGGAGGGTCCTGCCTCGATGATGCTGGGACGAAGCCCTGGATTACAGAGCAACTTTAATTGGGTGGAGAGCTGTGCACTGGGGGAGCTGAAGCAAGAGGATCCTTGTGAGTTCAAGACAAGCCTGGGCTACAAAGTGAGCTCAAGGCCAGCCTGAGCTGCTGCATAGCAAGACACTATCTCAAAAAGACTAAAAAAAAGCAGGGGCTGGAAAGACCAAGCACAGCTTCCAGGGACCCGGCAGAAAGATGAGGTGTTCGCCTTTGGAGAAAAAAAGGGAATGGCTCCAGGGCCAGACAGCACAGCTTGGAAGGAGGCCTGCATACTGCTTCTAGCAAGGGCCTGGCCAGCCTAAGAAACCTCCCACGGTCTCCTCTGCTGTGAACCAAGGAGGCTCTGAGAACTCACCCTGAGGACCAGGATTTATTTGGCTGTAAAGTAAAAGCTAGACCGAGGCTGAGCATAACAAAGCCCCAGGTGGGAGGCACGCCCTCCAGCCAGCAGTGGGCCAGGACCTCCTGGCTGCCACCCAAGACGCGTGGGAGCGCCCGCTATAGACCATGCCTGTGCTGGTGCTGGGGACACAGCAGCAAATGGAAACGAACTCCCTGCATCAGCCAGAGGTGGACAGTGACAGGCAGAAGGAGCACTGCTGAGGCGGCAGAAACGTGGGGGTCGTGAAAGCCTAAGGCCCCTCACCCAGCCTTGGCGGGGACACCAAGTTGAGAGAGAGTGGGTGACGACAGTGTCCAGGGAAGGGGTTATGGGGAGGTGCTCTGAACAGAGCCCTCCGAACTCTGCATGGTGCAGATGCTGTCCCTCAGGGTCCTGACAGGGCACCCCCACCAACGCTCTGCCCCTTCCACCCCCAACCTCGCACTACCCCAGAGTCCTTGTCCTGGCACCCATGCCAGCCAGCTTTCTTTCTGGAGTCCACTTGCCACGGCTTCTCCCATGACTCACACCTTTTTCCATCATGTGGATATCCCAGGGCAGAGACAGGTGGCTGCCAAAGCAAGACCCACCAGCCTGGCACAAAGTGCCCATCTGCCCTTCTAGGAGAGCCCATCTCTGTAAATGTTATCTTTGAAGTTCCCCTCTCTTCTCCCACAGGGATGTGATGGTAAGTGATTCTCCCAGGGCTGACAACTTAGAACCCAATAATTCTCTCGGTCTCTTGTTGGTTTTTTGCTGTGGAGACAGGACAAGGGCATGGGTAGCAGGACTCGCTGGCTTTTTAGAAGCTCTGGAGGGTACATCTGGCTGCAGCATGGCTCTGTAGAATGGGGGTACTGGATGCCTTTGCCTGGCTCTTGTCACCACTTCTGAGCAGTAGCACAATTTGTCCCTTGCTTCATCCAGTAGGTGCGCAGACACGCCCACTGCTCCATTACCTGCAGAAACTGGAAGTGGCCTAGGGCCTCGCAGCAGAGCGCGGAAGTAAGAACCTCCTGGCTGCATTCCCATCCTGAAGCAGCCCTTAGCACGTGGTAGGTGCTCAGAAAGGAAGGAAGGAGCCCAGGGAAAAAGGAGGAAGGGAGGGGAGGAAAGAAAGAGAAAGAGCAAGTAAGCAAGACTTCAAAGTTTCTTCCAGAGCCTGAAAGCAGCTCTGGCTCCCCATCAGCTGTGCTGGAGAAGATGCAGTTTGGGGGGCTGTTATTGTTCATTTTTAAAACTTCCATCAAATGACTCCAAAATCCAATCCACCCCGAATGTTTTCCTTTTTTCATTTTCATCCTCTACCGTCTTTTTAACACTCTCTGCTGAATTTCCCGTTTGGAGAGGCTGATTGAATTGTGGCTCTGGGGACTCACGACAGTCACTTTAGACACTTAAGAGTTGTGGTCACGCCGCTGACACCCCCCACACCTTAGCACCACAGAAACCATCTCTTTGCGAGAGCTGATTATATCTTTACAGCCCAGAACATCACACTCTAAAACACGGGCTATAAAAATCAGAATTCTCCATGACTAATGTGAATCCAGTGAAAATATCAAAATGTCTTTTTAACAGAAGACGCCTGATTAGAAAACTCCAGGTGCTGGTGAAGTCAGCAGACGTCACCTGAAAGTCGCAGGTCCAAGCCTGGGGCAGGTTGTGAGCACATCTGTCTGAGGTTCACACTACCCAATCTGTCAGGCCCTACAGGTCCACAC
>PVKN010012697.1:0-20524 GCA_004027915.1 Capromys pilorides
CGAGGTTAGAAAAAAATCCACTAGATTTATTTATCCTGGACTTAAAAAGAACAAAAAGACAAACTGTCACAACTGCAGACATTTGTCTATTTGTTGCCAAGTATAATTCCAAAAATAGCTGAAAATATCAGAGCAAATTAGCACTTAATACAGACTAATACCTTCTGTTGTTTACAAAAACACAAAATCCAAAAACACACAAAGTCTATATTTTAAGTTACTAAGTACGTGTAGAAAAAATTAAAATAGAACTAACTGAAGTAATGTCAATACTTATATACCTTAAGCATCAGCTTCTTCCCTTAGTAGCTGGGCGTATTAAATATGTACATTTCTGATGGACACACACCTGCTTCATTAGCATGAATGAACAAGAACTGAACCCATCTGGGCAGCTTTCAATGGCCCAGAAGTAAACAGAAGGACATCAGCGTACTCCTGTGGTGTCTGAATGCTTGTTAAATAAGATCTGGTCTCAGGGGGAAAGCTTTATGTACTAGTAGAAATCCCCAAAGAAACCAAAATGTTTTTAAAAATGGTTCCCGTGTAGAAAGTCAACTCACGCCAATGGAAAGTGTTCAAGTTCATGTTTCAGAAGCAATGTAGAATGTCACAAAAGAGTTGGGGAAAATGGAAAATGGACATATCTCAGAAGCTGGCTCTGCTTTTTCTTTAATCTAAAAAATAATGACTTTGGACTGCCCTATTAATTAAGTCTAGAAATGGGTGTCTTTTTGTGGAAAGCCTGCACAAACACAGAAATCAAGCAGTTTCATCTCAGTGAACAGGACAAAGCATGTAAACAGAAAGCGGAGGCCACGCCTTGCCTGCAGCCTGCCTGCCTGCCTGCCTCCCTCCCTCCCTCCCTCCCTCGCTCGCTCGCTCCCACAGTGCCCTCCCTTGGGACTGGCAGGACCTCTGGTGGAGAGCCATGTCCGCAGCACGCGGGACAGGCAAGTGAATCAAAGTGCATAGTGTGCACGGAGCACATCGCAGGGCTGGAAAGCCAGCACTGAAGGAACACGGGTGGGTGCTCAAGGCAGGGCACATCTGGGGCTGCAGCACCAAGCCACATCCGGCACAGACAGTATCCCAATCGCCTTGGCACCAGGCAGGGCAGCCATTGTGGCCATGCACTGGGCTTCAGCCAGAGCTGGCACTTGTATATCCCATCACAGGAGCAAAATGCTGGGATGGAATTCCTAGGTCCAGGTAGGTGGGAGCCAGAGAGAAGTGCCCTCTGCAGCATCACAGGTGACAGGAGAATGCAGTCATGGTCAGCGCAGAAAGCAGGTGAGCCCCTGGCCTGGCAGCCCTGCAGGGCTCAGCACCAGGGAATGAGCTCTGTTGAAGGGACAGAGCGGATGGGGGCTCTGGGCAAGCACACACTGCCTCCTGTGGCAAGGGGACCACCTCGGCACACGGCGTAGCTTGCAGGGCAAGCAGAACCCCCTGGCTTCCCCACGCCAACCTCTGAGGACCACATACTGGCAAAAAAGGAATCTCTCCATGTGGCCCCAACTCACATTCCAAGCTCCCCTGCCTCAGCCTCTCCCTGGGGCTCCAGTTCACATTCACTGGTGATTCAGGTCCTGGTCCAGCTCCCACTTGGGTGGAAGCCCTTATCATGTTAGATAAGCCCCAAGTGACTAGCAGTGCTCCTGGACAACCTGCATGCATGTCTGCCCCTCCTAGCTGTGTCCTCAGCAGACGACATGGCCACTGTCACCATGGATTATGTGAAGAAAGTATCTGACAGTAGTTGGAGAAAAACAAAGCAGCAAAATGGCTGTGAATGTTTCTGGAGTGAACTCAGGGGTACTCTACCACTGACCTACAATTTCAGCCCTTGTTATTTTTTTCTCTTGCTTTTTTAAGACAAGGTCTCGTTATATAGTTTTTAAACATCTTTTTTTTTAAATTTTATTTATTTATTTGCTTGTTGTGTTTGTTTGTTTCTTTATTTATTTTGTGGCTGGCTCAGCCTGCCCTCGCGGTGGGGCTGGCGCAGCATGTGGTGCCGGGGATCGAACTGCAGTCCCTGCAGTTGCCTGAGCTTTCCTAAGCAGGTGCTTTAGACCACTGAACCATCTCACCAGCCCCAAGGTCTCGTTATATAGTTCAGGTGACCTTGAACTAACTATGTAGTCCAGGCTGGCCTCAAACTTGCAGTGATCTTCCTGCCTTAGCCTCCCTAATGCTAGGATTACAGGTGAGCACCAGCATGCCTGGCCCTTGTCACGCTGGGGTAGGGGGAGCTGCCTCAAATGCTCTGCTCTTACAAAGTCACATTTGATGAAACAGGAGCTTCTGAAGTCTTGCTTTCTAGTGCTAACTGCTAAATGCCACTTCTTCCGAGCCTAAATAACAGTTCTCTAATCTCTACAAATATTACTGCAGTCATACATTCGTGCTTATCTACTGAAAAATAAGTGCTTTCCAGGCTGGGAAGGTAGCTCGGCAGTACACTGTCTGCCTCGCTCAAGTGCAAGGCCCTGAGTTCAACGCCCAGTACTCCCCTCTCCAAAAAATGTTTTTACCTTAAAAAGTCTTTAAGCTATAGAGCCAGGGAGATAGCTCGGTGGTCTAAGCACCTGCCTGGCAAGCACAAGGACCCAGGTTTGATCCCTGGTAAAACATGCTGTAAATTGGCCACGGTGACATGTGTCGATAGTCTCAGCACACTGGAAGGTTGCAGTACAAGATCACAAACTCAGACCCAGCCTACTAGATCCTGTCTCAAAAAAAAAAAAAAAAAAAAAAATAAGGGCTGGAATGCAGCTGAATGTTAAGGTCCTGGGTTCATCTCCTAGTACTGAAAACCTAGTCAAAAAGCCAGCCCTCACTGAGCTGCAGCAATGGAAGTTTACAATGCACAAACCCTCTGACCCAGCAAGTTCACTTTAGGAATTTCCCCCACAGCTAACCTGGCGATGAGCAAACGGTGTATGTGAAACGCTAGTCATGACAGCATTAATGAAGCTTTAAAAGTTGGAAACACGAACATACATACATGGAAACCTGGCTACAGCTTTTAGCATACTCATAGATCTGTACAACCATCACCACCATCCAGATCAGAGATGTCCGCACTCCTGCGAAGCCCACATTCACTGGTGCACCTCTCCCGGGCTTTTCCTAAGGCCCTAACTGGTTTCCGCCACAGACACATTGGACACCCTGGCCACGTGGCCTTCTATGTCTGCCCTTCCCTCTGCAGTCTTGGATTTTCTGCATACTCTAGTGTGCATTCAGAATACATCCTGACGCCCAGGCAGCGTCACCCTGCATGGTGGGACCAATGCTGCCAGCCATCCAGTGGCTATCTTGAATGCTCTGCCATGAACACCCACATACACATTCTCTGAGATATATACCTACAGGTGGAGCTGCCAGATCACCTGCTAATTCCTATATGTAACGTTTTGAGGGAATGACAACTATTATCCAAAGGCTGAACCATGTTCTATTCGGGCTGGCATCTGAAGGTTGTAATTCTGCTCTATCCATACAGTGACTGCTATACATGATGTCTCATTACCATCAGGTAAAGTTGCGTCTCGTGGGGTTGTGATCTATATTTCCTTATCCCTAACAATATACAATGCTTGATAGAAGATATTTCAGAAAGCCTTTTGCTCACTAGAAGGTTCAAAGATCACTGTGTTAGCCAAAATTGTATAAACTAAAAAGAAAAAAAAATTAAAGAATATGCCAAACTCTTTTGCCTTGCTCATACTAGGCAAGCATTCTACTACTGGGCTACAGTTTCAACCCTATGTCAAACTCTTGACTACCATATATTTAATTTCATTATGTTTTTGGTATATGGTACAGGGTTTTACTATACAGCTCAGACCAGTAGTGATCCTCCTGTTTTCAGTCTCCCCAGAAGTGGGATTGCAGGCATGTGCCACCACGCTGGGTCTCTGTGACCAGCTCAGCACGGCTGGTGGTGGGGCCAGCGTGGCATGTAGTGCCGGGGATCAAGCCCCAGTCCCTGCACTTGCCTGAGCAGGCACTTAGTCCACTGGGTTATCTCACTGACCCTCACATATTTAATTTTGATAAAAAAAAGTTATTTCCCAGTCTAAAAAAAGAAAGAAAATTACAGTACATCCCACTCAATAGACTATTTAAACTCAAGAGTTAAAAAGAATGCTACAGCTCTATAGAAACTGATTCTGGATTAATCTCTGAGACATATTAGCTAAAAAGACCAGACATGAACAGTGTCTTCCAGTTCATATAAAAACATATTCTCACATGTTCTTGTTTATATGTACACATAATACACACAGAAAAACTTACAATAATATAAGAAATTCAAAATACTAAAAAAAATATTTTTGAGACAGGGTCTATGTAGCTCAGGCTGGACTTGAACTCACTACATAGCCTAAGCTGTCCTCAAACTTGTAGCAATCCTCCGGTGTCAGCCTCTCAATAGCTGGGATTAGATGTGTGCCACCATGCCCAGGACAATATTCAAATTTATAGGGACAAAAAAGAAGGTGGTGGTTTCCAGAGGATAAAGGGAGGAAGAGAGAAGTTGAGAGCTCACGTTTAATGGGTAGGAAATTTCCATCTCACGAGATGAGAAGGGCTCGGGAGTACACATGACGGCAATGGTTGTGCAACAATATCGTACTTAAGTAGCACTGAAATATACCTTTAAAATGATGAGAATGGTACATGTGTTCAGTCTACTTAGGCACAATACAAACAGCATCCACATCACACATTTCTTGGTGCTTGGCAAGGAAGCCAGAACCTTCCTATGCGAAGTGCATTGCTCCTCCACGGAGCAGCACCAACAGCCCCATACTCTGGAAGAGGCTGTACTGGTGGCTGCTCCGGGGACAACAATGCATGTCTGCTGGCAGGCGAGCAGGGAACTCTTCCACCGTGTAGCCTAGCTTTTCTTCAGGCCGGGCATGGAACCTAGGATGTCCCACCTGGTAAGCACACATGCTCCCACCCCATACCAGCTGTGTGGCTTTTTATGCCACTGCTTTCATTATGTATTATATGCCTAAGTGTTAACAGTCATCCAAGCCGGTCTGGGGAGATAGCTTGGTAGTCTAAGAGCCTGCTTGGTAAGTGCAAGGACCTGGGTTCTATCCCAGGTGCTGCATGCCGTGCTGGCCCCGTGCTGAGCCAGCCCCCAAGACTGGGCATGGTGACACACACCTGTAATCCCTGTGCTGGGGAGGCTGAGAAAGGAGGACCACTATGAGTCTGAGCTACATAGCGAGAACCTGTACCAAATAAAGAAATAAATAAAAAAGCTTAAGAAAACCCCACTCATCCAAGGTGGTCCCAGCACTTAAGAGGCTGAGGCAGGAGGACTGTTATGAGTTTGAGACAGTGTGATTCTCTTCATTTCTTACCACACCTCCTATCACCCCCACTCAAACCTCACCCCCACCCCCATCCTGGAAGGGACAGTCTGCCATGGGTAGCTATCGCAGCTTCATACGAGGTGTCAGAAATCACGTGAGAAACACAACAAAGTGCTACTTGGGCTCTCGGCTGGAATCACAATGCAGCATAAGTGAAAACTCAGACTCTGTACTAAACGAAATGAGAAAATTCAATCAGAACACTCTTTGTTATCACACTGCTACAAAGTGAATTCAAGGACATCCCAAACTGTAAAAAAACCCAAAAAAACAAAAAACGTCAAAACAAAAACAAAACAAAACAAAACAAAAAAACCTCATCTAAAACCCCAGAACTCCAGGTTTCTTTCAGTTCAGGGGTGAACCTACTTTTGTGAAGCTGTGGAATCTTCTGAGCCTCTCTGTAAGGAGCACACAAAGGAAGGCCTGTGGGAGGGATGAAAGGCTGTCCAACAATGGCCTGCACCAAGCCTCACGGTGAAAGCTTCAGAAAAGAGGGACAACTTGGTAGAGAAAACAGGAAAAAGTTGAAGCAATGTTCTGTTCATGCAAAGAGGTCAGCATCTGCTAACGGTGAAGACTGGACGGCTGCTCTGACACCTGGCAAAGACACCTGCCAAAGTGGGCTCTGGGCAGCGCCAGGCCCGAAGCAAAACACGAGAACAATTATTCACCCACGAGACTCTTTTGTATGCACTACACATGCGTGTATAAATACAGTACAGCATCAATTTTTTAGGAAGAAGATATGAATAGTAACCCATTCCCAGAGCAGGAAAATACTACACTTTTTAACTAGAAAAGCTAAGAAATTATAACAGACATTTTACACACCAGAAAGACATGATAAAGAAAAAGATCTGCATGATGACAAAGTTAATATCCTTAGGCCATTAACAGTTCCTACACATCAATTTCAAAAGAAATATCCTGATGGAATCATCGATGTAAACCATGATCAGGCAATTCACAAAGACCGGGTACAAATGGGCAGTAATTACTGAGGTTCAGGGATAATCCAGGAAGCCCTGCTCTGGAAGACGGATACCGTACTGGGGAAGTCTGCGCAAGCAGCCCTTCTGCAGCCTGCTGTAGGAGCTGGACCGGCCACCCAAGAGGGGTGTGCCGCAACCCCAGAGCAAGCAGAGTCGAGGCAGCCAGGCTTCCTAGCGAGTGGCTGCGGGGAGCTCAGCCTTGCATGACTGTCCACAGTCAGGAGCTGGGAAAAGCAAGACGGCAGCGGCAGAACACACGATGGGAAGGCAGCACAGACTGCACCACTACTGGAAAGAAGCAAGGGATAAATACACAAGGTGAAAAGATGAAGATCATGTATTACACCAGCCTGTCTGTTAAAAACATAAAAGCCTGTCTCCATGCACTCTTCGAAGATTGAAAAGATCTACGTTCAGCTATTAATGGAAATGTGAGCAGACAGCAAAGGAGAGCTTTCATTTTCATTTGATAAGTTTTTGCATAAAAGCATGTATTATTTCTGTAATTATTTTTAAAAAGAAAAAAGATATTAAGCATTTATCTACTAAAGCCAAGTTCTATCCTTTATGTTCAAGTGGCCTTCCTTCAAAAGTAGTGGAGACTTTTCCTTTTTAAATCTTTTTGCCTTTCTACATTTCTTAGGAGAAACTTAAATGGCTTCTAAATCTATCAGCAATCTGAGAAAGACTGTTAAAGACACAAGCCACCCCTCCACACCAAGCATCCACCGGCGAGTGCAGACAGTTCTGAGACAGTATACAAAGCACCGGTCGTCCAACTCCCACCAGCATAAATACTCAGAATACAAAGAACCTCCTGTCAGCCAGCCGGACTCGGCACACCCCACGGCGGGAAGGGGACCAACAATTCCAGTCACATGATCAGGAGCAGACCAAAACTCAGGGCTTGGGGGCAGTGTGATTCTCTTCATTTCTTACCACACCTCCTATCACCCCCACCCCCATCCTGGAAGGGACAGTCTGCCACGGGTAGCTATCGCAGCTTCACACGAGGTGTCAGAAATCACGTGAGAAACACAACAAAGTGCTACTTGGGCTCTCGGCTGGAATCACAATGCAGCATAAGTGAAAACTCAGACTCTGTACTAAAAGAAATGAGAAAATTCAATCAGGACACTCTTTGTTACCACACAGCATTTTTGAATCCAGGTGTCAGATATCAAATATGGAGTGATCACAGATCCAGAAAGAAAAAGCCTGATCTAATGAGCCTGCCGGCTGAAAAATAAGGAACAGTTCACTGTCACAAAACTGCATTCTACACAGCCGTACCGAAGTCATCCAAAGTGCACCTGATACAGCACCCAAGTGTCAGACCTAGAGTGATCTGGGTTACCAGTTTAAGAAACTACCCATTTTGTTCTAGGCCCCACGAGCTGGATGGTGTCGAGGTGTTCTCTTCTCTACTCTCCACAGGAGGAACACGAAAGTGCCACTAGCTGAGGCCTCCACCATCCTAGGACAGCTCTCACGAGGGCGTCCAAGGGCTACACGCAGTTCCCATGCCTACACAGGATTACTGGGGCTCACGAACGGTGAGCAGCCAGTCAGTCCTCAAAGCAGGGCAAACACAGCAGTGTGCTGAGGGCTGTAATTGTGGTGCTCGGGACCACCTGCTCCCAGGGGACCTGAAACTGCAGGTCACCAGTTCCAGCTCTCATCTGACGCCCGCCCCCAGAATGAGCTGTGGTTGTCAAGTAACTCTCCCCAAATGGACCTTTCAGGGCTCAGGGAAGTGACTTTTTTTTATTATATGGCACAGTTTGGCACAGTTATGTCTTTAGTCTCTGGGGTACTTTTATACTGTCCAAGAGTAGAATATCTTTTTTTTTCCTTTTTTTTTTTTTAAAAACAGATTGCCAAACCAGGACATATACTAAAAAAAAAAAAAAGGAAGGTTACTTACCTGAGCCCTAACATCCCAGCTACCATGGAATCCTGTTGGAGCTGGTCTACAGAAGCAAGGTGTATTCTGGGGAGTCACATGTCACATCAAAGCAGGAACTGGTGAGTCTGTATTTTTATGGAGCCTAAAACAAAGAAAATTGTAAGTTGAAAGCCCCCATTGAGCTGCATGATCTTTTTCCCAGGGATATTTGGGACATTTTGAAGATAAACACATAGACAAAGCACTGTTATTTCCCAGCTCACCTACCTAGAAACAAAGGATAAACTGCAAATTGCTGGCACATAATATATGGTGCTAAAATAAAGACTCATGCTGGTTCACATGGACACTGTCGCAGGTCTTGTCACCTCTGGGGGACACTTTGACACTACAAAGCATACCATGACTGATTTCTGGCAAGTTGTACTTCTTCCACCATGTCATACAGAAACTCAGGGAAAGAATAAACATTCAAGATAACACACAACGTTAAAATGCCATTCCCAAAGGAAACACAATACAGAGGCAAAGCCTCCCTGCTTCAGCAAGCAGCTGAAGTTACAAAGGGCTGCTGCAGTATCACACAGGGGGCTTTAACCCTGTGAGAAACAAAGCACCCAGGAAAACCAGGTGTCCAGGGAGATCCAATGCCACCATCCAAAATACACACACACGGACATTTCAAGGCAGTCGCAGCCACGCTTTGCAGAGCAGCAAATCCCACGATCAGCGAACTGAGTTATTAGTTTGATCATTTTTCTCTTGTTTTTGAACACATGTTTAAAAGGATTTTTGTCATTAAGATTACTCGTTTCCTTGTTAAACCCAAATTGTTTCATATTAGCTAGTCTCTGATACCTTGTTCGCCCAGCAGCAGCAGCAGCAGCAGCAGCACTTTCAGCTTTACACTAAAAACAAAAGTGTAGAATATATACCTTAGGAACTACTGGCAGCGACGGATGTGATTTAATCTAGGGAAGGCGGCCCCAGCTGTTTCCTTTATGGCTAGGCAACAGCTGCCTGGATGGTACCTAGAATTATCTTTTGAGGTTCAGTGGAGCCTCCCAGTTCTCCTAATCCCTTTAAACAAAGAGCCAAACTGTAGAATGCTTCACAATCCCAGACGTTAATAGTATTTCTTGGTTATCTACCCAGTAGAGTAAAAACGTCACCAGTAGTCTGGCTAGAGAGCCCTGGAAAAGTCACATTTTCTCAAAGCCACAACTTGTTTTATTTGTAAACTGAGGGAGATGGACTAAGGTTCCTTCCAGCTTTGAAAGTTTGAGACTAATTAACTCAAGATTTCATGGGGTCGAGGGAGTCAGAGAATGAGTAGTTAGGCAAAAGCCCCCATCTATGTAGCACCCCCAGCTCTTAGGCAAGGAGACAAGCATCGCCTTCCTGAGGCTTGGTCCTGTCAGGCAGCTGCCAGCAGCTGCAGCGCAGCTGCACATGACACTGAGCACACATCCACAGAGCAGCAGACCCAGCAGTGTGCGTGCAGTGCTCGAGAGAGAAGAGGACGAGGCCTTTTTCTCTACCAGAGCACTTGCGCCTGCTCCTGGGATGGGACAGGAGTGGGGCTGCTGCCTGCCCCCAATACCTGCTCACAATCATCCCCCACACACTACACCTACATCACAGTGGTGGGGCCAGGCAGCCAAGCAGTGACAAGCTCTTGAGCAGAAAGCACAGCTCCGCCTGAGCAAGCCTGAAGAGGAGGGTGCCACCAACACGGGGCCTCTGAGGCTGGCTGGCTGCCCTGTGGCCAGAAGGGCCAGGAGCAAAGCCGAGGATGGGTCCTTTAGCTTCACCCAGCATGAAGACTGTGTATACCTGGCCTGCGAGGGTGACACTGAGGCAGAAGGCGGGAAAAACAAGCAGGTGTTCTACACACATTTCGGAATGTGCCAGGCTAGGACTGCTCTGCCCTCATGTGCTACTATAGAGTCAAACGTTTTCTCCCCAGTGAGAACTCAGAGGCCCAGGGAAGAACTGCTCTTGTCCAATTAAGAAATTCCTATTGATGCTCACCTTTATAAAAGACCGCATTTCAAGGAATATATCACTTTTTATGCAAATAGCCTGGCTGCAAGGGAACTCTGGCGAACAAGCCTGCCTCTGCTGTTTTGTATTGTAGGGTCAGGAAACATGCTCCGAGGCAATCTCCACACAGGAGAAGGGGTTTTCTGGAGGGCACAACTCTTACTAGACTCACAGAGCCAGGTTTTCTTTCAAACTCGCCAGCCTGCCTGCCCCCTGCTCCATCAGATTAAGTCCCGCAGGGGAAAGGAGGCAGGGCGAAATAGCTCTGGCTAGAAGCTACAGACAAACACGATGCAGATTTATTAGAGCCCCGCACATCCACTGGTGTCTGTGTCCTTCCTGGACCTCTCTCAGGGTTCAAAGAAAACATAAGCGGAGTAGAGATCATTGCGTGGAGCTTTCTTACCAAGTGAAACAAAGAGCTGGTATTCTTTTTTTGTTGTTGTTTTGTACTGGGAATCAAACTCAAGACCTTGAGCTTGCCAGGCAGGAGCTGCAACACTGAGCTATATCCCCAGCACAAAGACCTGGCATTCTCTATGTAAAGCACTCGGTAAAATTTTAATAACAGGAAATAGGATAACAGGCCAATCCCAGAAAGAAAACCACACATGGTTTCTTCCAGCTGTGGGGACATGTTGGCTTCAGATGCCACCGAGGTCAGCCACAGGCACTGTGAGAAGAACTTGTCCTCTGGAAGCTGCTCACAGTGATTCAAGGGTACCTGGAGGACCACGTGTGCAACAAAGCAGAGATCTATACTCATCCCGCATCTGGCTTAGATGTGCAAATCCAGGAACCATATCTGGTGGCGAGTGCACATGTACACATGTGAATGCATCCTAGTGACAGCCGCCCAGTTGACCTGCCACCAAGTGATCTATGACAACTTACTTTAGTTCAATCAACTGCTCTCCCAACAGATTCATTGTGCTCTTTAAAGTTCTGACGTAACCAGCTAAGAAAATAAAAAAGCAAGACTTTCCTAGGCTCCCTTCCTGGGACTTGAAGTAGAAATCTTGAAAAGCCCATAACTAAGCCCATTTCCCTAACTGCCTGGTAGGAATTCCCCAAAGACCTAAAACTCCCAAACCTGCCCTTTTACAAGGACCCAGCATATTTCAAAGGACACAAGAAGTCAGTTTAATTTTGCTATTAAGTGAAATTGCTGAGATCCAGATGAAAATTTCAGGCACCAATCTCGAAATTGGCCTCCGGAGTAGTAATTGCTTATTAGTGTAACTTTATTACCCAAGCTTGAACATGCTTTATTTTTATAGTACAACAAAACACTGAAAACTTGTATCTTAGCCACTTAGCATTACATACCAGGACATTTTGTGCCACAGCTACCAACCATCCCCTGAATTTGGTCCTGTCACGTCAGACTGGGACAACGATCTTGAACATCAGGGGTACAACGTGCAAACAGCTCAGCAGAGCTCATTTGTGTTTCTGGAAAAATAACCAGAAGCACACATCTGCCTGACCATGAGTCAGGAATATCAATTTTGTGATAGGGCCCTTTTCTGCCATGACCAACACACACCCAAGCACGCTCACAACAGAAGCCACCACACAAAGGTATTCCTCCGCAAACTGCACCCCCCAGGGGGGGGGTCCACATTCAGCAAGGCCACGAACGGTCTCCTTGGTGAGAGCAACCTTTTCAGACTTTTCAGCGACCTTAAATCTTTAGGGCAAAGCCATAGAAACACTGCCACGGCTCGGTAAAAGTAACCTGAGTTTTAGTTTGGGTGATTCAGTCATAACCAAAGTAAAGAGAATAAACTTTCAGAGCTAATTGACAGCAGTCACAGCGATGCGATGAGTTCGCCCCTTCTGGTCCCGGTGATCCTCAGCGCTCCAGGACGATGAAAGCCCGTCACATACTATGTCCCACTCCACTTATGTAACTGGAAGATCGCCGGCAAGGGGGGGAGGATGGGAGAGCGCTCGGATTCCAAAGGCATGGCACCCCAAGAACCTCTGCGCACCAGGGGGCACGCTCTCGGCTGGGAGTCTCAGGTGCCGCTGGACGCACAGTCCCCAGCCCTCAGATCCTGATGGGAGCAGAACCAGCTCTATAGGATGAGCCGTGGGACTCAGGCCCACGACGTCTGCTTCTTTCGGCGAAGAGGGGGGCACAATCACCCCCACCGACCGGCTCCAACTATCCGGGGGAAGGAGCTGGCAGACTGGGCAGCTCCCAGCGGGGGCAGAAAGTCATGGAACGGGTGAGAAGGGGGAGGCAGAGCCGGGAGATGGGGGTGAGAGCGCAGGAGTCCTTGTGGCGCACTCGCCCGATGGGAGGCGGACTGCGCACGCGCGCCGGTGGGGGGGGGCCCGAGTAACGGGAGAGGGGGCGCGCGAGGGAGGGAGCGGGGAGAGCGCGATCCAGAGAGAGGCCGGGGCCGCGGGCGCGCGACGGCGCCGCGGCCCGAAGCCCCAAGAAGGACAGGAGCGCGCGCAACCCGCCCGGCGAAGCCCAGGCGACAGGGGCACCCGCGGGGCCGGTGCTAGGATGAGCGCGGAGCAGGCGGCGCCGGTGGCGACCGCGCGGAGGACGTTCACCTGCGAGTGCGGGTGACGGGCCTAAGGGACAACCGCCACCGGAGGGAGGGGGAGGGTAGAGAGGAGGGACGCCATCCGCCAGCCTTGTCGCCCGTTCCCGCCGGCCCCTCCCGCGCCACGTCCCGCCCCTGTCCCCCGCCCCCCGGCAAGGGTCCCCGCCCGCGGCCGCGGCGGTCCCACTCACAGTCTCTCCTCCTCGCCTCCTCCTCCTCCTCCGCTCGGCGCGGCGGCGGCGGCGGCGGCCATTTTCCGGACGGCTTTTACCACAGCCCTCTCTCCGAGAGGAGGGAGCGCGCGCGCCGCCGACGCCGGGACCCCGCACGGCCGACGTCGCGCCCCGCCCTCCCGGCCAGCCTGCGCGTTGCTGCACCTGCGCACCCGCGCCCCGCCCCCGCGCCGCGCGAGCCTGCCGTCCATTGGCTGTCGCGGCCGGGCTGGGCCGGGGTCTCGGCGGAGGCGCGCTTCATTGGCGGAAGTTCCCGTCTGTTTGGACGAGGGGCAAGGGGACGGCCCCCTGTCCCGCAGCCGATTGGTTACCATCAGCCGTCATTTGGGGACCAGAGGCGGTTTAGGCACCAAGAAGCGGGTTCGGTGGGCGGAATTTGCATGTTAAGGATTAATGGGTCTTCGCGGCTGGGAGGGAAGGCGGAGGCTTCGACTTGGGACGTCCGTCCGTGTGCACAGCGTACCGAGCGGCCGACCTGCTATGTACGAATGCACCTAGCTTGCCTGGACGTTTTGTCACCATCACGGCCTTCAGTGGCAGCAGCGAAGCCTCCTGCCCTGGAGCCCGACGTGGTTCGCGCCAGGGACTAGGTTTAAGAAGCATAGCGTTGGCATCTTTTACGCGAGCCTGACGGTCACCACACTACCCAAGGGGCAGGATCAAACTCGAGCGGCACTCGGGCGTGGGAAGCTGGTGCGTCCTGTATTGTCACCTTGAGCAGGTGGCTTGGTGGAGGTGTATGGATGGGCAGGGGGATCACGGAGGACGCAGGGCTTGGCTTGTGAGACGGTTTGGGAGCCGAAACCCAGCAGGTCACCTTTCGCGGAAGGGGTGACTTGGAGTTAGTGTCCAGCCATTCTGTTTTGGGAAAATCCTGAGAACACGAAAAGAGTTTGGGCCAATAGGGTGCTCGGAATAGAAATGTTTGTTAAAGTGACCTCCCCTGATACCAGCTAGCACCTGACTCAACCGGGGCCTCTCGTCCTATGGTACGCTTAACCAGGACCCTTCCGTTTTGGAATGGGCATCCTATTTCTTTATTGAACACCTGCATGTGCCAGGCATCGAGCTAGGCTCTGAGTGGGAAGTACTGAGGGAGACACTATAGAGTGCCATTCTTGGGACGATCCCAGCTGAACATCCGGATAAGTACAGCGAAACTGACACACAGCAGAGAACTCCTGATGCCCACCTGCCCAGTGCCTTTGCCTTCCGTCACACACCCATGTGGAGGTTTGAGGAAAGAACATTTCAGGGGAGTTCAAGATCCAGAGAAGGGACTGTGCCTGACAGATGGGGGATCAATGAAGCAGGCCTGTGTGGCTGGACAATTGTAGGGAATGGGGTTTGGAGAGGGCAGCTAGGTGTGTGTGCCAGCTCTGGTGCACACCTGTCATACAGAAGAGGTTGAGAGGGAGAGAAGAGATGATAAAGAAGCAAGGGAGTATGACATTTGTGGAGAGCTAGAGCTCTAGCATGAACGCTACCCGGCCCTGTCCTGTGGGAAGGTGATTCACTCTCCGTGGCTCCTGAGCAGCGCGGACGACAGCAAGGAGGTGCAACAGGCCCATCTGCCCAACGGCGCATGAAATCAATCCACAATAGCTTCATAGCCGTTTCTTATTGGATACAATTCTGACCACCAGTGAGGACTGTCAAAAATGAGAAGAAAGGCTTCAACTTGAAAAACAGGCAACATCAGCACAGAAAAAAAAAAAAGAAAAAAAATTTAAACCCCAGAAAATGCAGGGCATATATGTAAATATTTTTAATTAGTATATTCAGAAAACTGAAAGAAAATATCGTGTCTATAAAACAAGGACAGAATACGGTGTAAAAACAGCAATCAGAGAATAAAGAATTCTTAGAAAATATATATGCTTATTGGGCTAAGGGGGAAAGTGCTTGCCTACCATGTTCATGAGCCCAGGGTTAGTCCCCAGCACTGTGAAAAATAGTGAAGTTCAAATTTCAGCAGAAATTTCTGTTTATTTTTTTATATATTTAGGACAGGGTCTCACTATGTAGATTGGATTCCTAGTGATTCTGCTGTTTTCAGCCTCTCAAGCGCTGGGATTTCAGGTGTGCGCCATCACCAGTGTCAAATGCTGGCTCAGTGTGCCCCCCGGGGGAAGGTGCATGGCTCGCCACAGATTGAAACCTGGTCATTGCGCTCTACCTAAACAGGTGCTTTAGTCTGCTGAGATATCTGGCCAGCCTTCCAACAGATATTTTTAAAAATAAAGCTGAAGAAGCTACTCAGAAGATAAAGCAAGACAACAAAGACAGAGAGAGAGAGAGAGAGAGAGAGAGAGAGAGAGAGAGAGAGATGAGAGAAAGGCCACTGAGATAGTTCAGCGGACTAAGCACCTGCTTTGGCAAGCACAGAGACCAGGGTTTGATCCTCAGTCCCACATGCCACGCTCGCCCTGCCCCAGGGGCGTGCTGAGCTGGCGGCTGAGTTCGGGCCTGGTGGCGCACTACTGCAATCCCAATGCTGGGAAGCGTGAAAAGAGGAGGATCACCGGGAGTCCGAGCTTCGCAGCGAGACCCTGTACCAAATACATAATTGAAAACAACTATATATGAGAGAAAATATGAGAACTTTGATAGTTTATCTAGGAAGCCCAGCAAGCAACAAGAATTTTTGCAAACTGAAACAGAGAAAAAAGAATAGGTATCAGAATAGCAGTAGAAGGGGTGGGGATATAGCTCAATGGCGCAGCACCTGCTTGCTAAGCTCAGGGTCTTGAGTTCATCCCCTGTATAAAAACAAAACAAAACAAAAACCCCAGCGGGCTGCGGGGATAGCTCAGTAGAATAAGTGCTTGCCTGGCAAACGCAAGGACCTGAGTTCAATCCCCGGTTCTGAAAAAAAAAAATCTAAAATAAAACCCCAAAACCAGAATAGCAGTAGGTTTCATAACAACATTGGACAATGAGAGATAAAACGTGGAGTTCTGAGAAATTGTGTGTTTCAAGAGAAGAAGATGATAAGGTAATGATTTCAAATTCTAAGAAAAATGATTTTCAGTACAGAATCCTATACCAGCCAAAACACCTACCAAGTTTGACAATGAAATAAAAATAGTTTTAGATGCAGAAGAGCTAAGTCAATGTACCTGTCAGCTATGCCATGATGGCTTCGGTCTAGCTATCCCTCCCAAAGCTTCATGCAGATATGGGGGGGGGGGTCAGACCTAGAATGTAAATCCCAATCTAGAAGTTGGGACCAAGAGTAGTGGCACTGGATTACTCCACCGATGGCCTTGCAGTTCTGGGTATGGATAACAGGAAGGCCCACCTGGGGGGATGCTGCCTTCCCTAAGGGCATATCGCCTGGATTGCATGTAAGGAACAGAAAGAGCTGTGCTATTAGCACTTTTCTTTTGTTGCTTGTAGCTTCATTACGTTGCTGTTTTGCTGCCTTGCGCCCAGCATGAGCTGTTTCTCCCCTTTGATGCCCTTCTGCCATGCCACCCTGACTTGGAGCCAGCCAACTATGGACAGAAATCTCTGCAAACTGTGAGCCTAATATAAATTCTTCCCCCTTCAACTTTGGGTGTCTGCTGCATCTAGCACAGATCTCAAAGTTCCCAGGGGGAAAGACAGCGAGAGGATGGAGAAATAAATATAAAAGACAGAAAGCTCAGGGGAGGTGGAGTATTCTCTCCAGATGAGAAGAAATGAGCTGCTCAACCACCATTGGTAGCACATTAGTTATACATTTGTCAGGTTGATGTCACATGATATGCCTTTGCCTAGCAACCCATTGCTTGAATTTCCTGGAGTACCTGGTGTACTCTGGACTGACACAGCATGTTCATTTGGCTGGCCTCGGGAGCTCTTTGTTCCCAGGACCAGTCTTGCTCCACTAGCCTTGCATATGTGATCAATCTCCAGCTTCAGCCGCTCCCTGTATTTCCCCCTTTTCTGTTTTGTAGATGAAAGCAATGTGGTCAGCTGAAGTTGGAGGATCTGTGTTTGCTCTTCTATAGCTAATACTATTTTTATCCCATTGCCAAACTTGGTGGGTGTTTTGGCTGGTACAGGAGCCTATATTGAAGAGTTTTTTAGGCTCACAGTTTGCAGATTACTCCAATGTGTAGACAGTTTTTTTTCTTGTTATTTTGTTTCTATGCTGGATGTTCAAGACCAAGTTAAAGTGAGACCTGTATTAACTAATTTTTGCTATCTATCAAGGCCAGTTATGTCTTCTCAGCATATACCTTGGAACCATGGATAGTACCTCTTAATTCTGTCAGTGTCAGTTGTCTGGATGAGTCACGGCCATTGCTTGACTAGGTTGCTTTCTGTGAAAGCTTTCGAGACATTCTTTTTCTCCAGGTGACTCTCCTTAGACACACTGTACCTCTCTGATCACTTTCCTCTGCGATCACACAATCTCCTTAATCAGAAGACCAGAGACTCACTGAGTTATAGGATGTCACAAAAGAGGTTCTTTTATGTCCTGGGTCATCTTGTCCTCAGAGCACTAGGGCTAAAACATTGGTTGTCCTCCTAGCCCATCTATTTTTCTAGTTTTTGATTTCGATTCTTCAGGTGTTGACCAGCCAGAAAAAAAGGTTAATGATATCACATTGTAATTTTATCTGAATATCAAGCACTTGGACATGCAAAGTAGAACCATTATTTTTGTTTAACCATGGATGTCCTAGTAGTTGAATCCCTATAGAATGTTAACAGATAACACATATTTTTTACACACAAAATTTGAAATGACAAGCCATACAAAACATTGTAGTGTGATAATCATGATGATGTTTTCTAGCATATGTAACTTTCCATTTCTTTAATTTTTTATTTATTGGGTACAGGATCTCACTAAGCAGCTCAGATTGCTAGTGATCCTCCTGTCTCAGCCTCCTCAGCGCTAGGATTTCTGGTGTGTACCACCACACCTGGTGTTGGTGGCAGGCTCAGTGTGGCATGCAGTACTGTGCATCAAACCTGGGTCCTTGCACTCACAGGCAGGTGCTTAGACCACCAAGCTATCTCCTGGCCCAACTTTCCATTTTGACATAGCATAACCCTTTCAATCATTCATCTTTATTTAATACATACGAAACATTTACCTAACTTGTTATCCTTTCTTTCTTTTTATTTTAATCTTTTATTTCTTTATTTATTTGGTACAGGGTCTCACTACACAGCTGGGACTTATAGTAATCCTCCTGTCTCAGCCTCCTCAGAGCTGGGATTACAGGGGTGTGCCACTATACCCTTTTTCACTGGCCACAACAGCATACCCAGGGTTCCAGGGCCAACATAAGATGCAGTACCAGGGATCAAACTCAGGTCCTTGAGCTTGCCAGGCAGACAAACCCACAAGCTATTGCCCAAGCCCCCTTACTATCCTTTAATGAGATCTACATCATATAAGTTTTTGTCAAAGGCAGATGTCTGAATTGTAAGAAAACTATTACTATAAGCAGTCCTCATTCTGCACTCTAGAAGACCCACACACCTGCAGGCATGAATATATTCAATATGCCACAAGAATAATAATAGTCAATTCTCAAAGCCATATGCAAACCTTTGTACCAGAACATCTTTACATCAAAACCTTATTGTTGGGGCTGGGGAGATAGCTCAGTAGAATAAGTGCTTGCCTGGCAAGTGCAAGGACCTGAGTTCAGTCCCTGGTTCTGGAAAAAAAAAAAAAACCCTTATTGTCTAGAAAACTTAATCTCATGATGATGAGCAATGTAAACATCTTACAATAATACATTTTAATAACAATTATTGGAATGTCTCTCATAAAGCTATGGTAACCACTGGTACTTCCCATTAATGAACAAAGGTCGAGATTTTTTTACCAGGTAGCTGCTTGTTTATTCACCAAAGGGAATCTTGATTAATAACCTCTTCCCAGCCTAAAGGATTTTTGTTTAATTATCTTAACAATTTTTAAAATGTTTTTAGTACAGGATCTACAGGGTCTCACTACACAGATCAAATTCATAGTGATCCTCCTGTTTTCAGACTTCCAAGCCCTGGGATTACAGGTGTGCACCACCACACTCAGTCTCAGTCCCCATCTCAGCATGCTCGGGGGATAGGGCCAGCATGGCACACCGGGGTTCGAACCCTGGTGTCTGTACCTGCCTAAGCAGGTACTCTATCTGGCTAGCCCATGTTAACAATCTTTGGATGATCTATGAAAAAACCAAATTTGATATCATTTTGATCAGCTGGCCACCCAAGAAGACATGGTTTTTAAATCTATAAACATAATTAAATTATGAACAAATGATCCAAAAATGAAAAAGAAAACAAGAATAAAGAAAAATTATACAGTGTAAATAAAAAACAGCTGTAAATTTATCGAACAAATGGACAAACAAACAAGTGCACAGCTTAACAGATTGGACAAACAGATAGATCCACAGGCAGGCTGACAAACAACTCACCTGCAACACCAGAATGTACTCAGATATATTTTGGGCCCAATTAAATTATAATAACCTTTTATAATTTTTGAAATTTATAATTACAATATTCTTTTCTTTTTTTCTTTATTTTTTGGCTGGCCCAGACTGTCATAAGGGGGGCGGGGTCTGGTGGGGCATGTGGTGCTGGGGATCAAATCATTGTTCCTTGCCTTTGACTGATTCTGCTAAAGAAAGTGCTTTAGACAGCTGGGCTAACCTGCCAGCCCTCTAGAAATTGATAATTATAAATAAACTAGTCAGAATTATTTATAGGTTGATTAGCTAAGATCACTTGTAAGAAGAATTTGGAAGGAATAAAGTATAACACACACATACACACACACACACACACACTCACATATATATATATATGTATATATATATAATTTTATTTTATCTTTTTTGTATTCTAGAGCAGGGTCTACAGGGTCTCACTACATAGATTGGACTCATAGTGATCCACCTGTGTTCAGCCTCCCAAGAGCTGGGATTACAGGCGGGTGCCACCATGCCCAGTCTCAATTACCATCTCAGCATGCCTCGGGGGTGGGACTGGCACAGCATGCCAGGGATCAAGCCCCAGCTGCTGCATCTGCCTGAGCAGGCCCTTTAATCCGCTGAGCTATTTGACCGGTCCTATTTTATTTTATCTTAAGAATATTGGTAATGGGCTAGCTAGACATGGTGGCGCATGCCTGTACTCCCAGCAATTGGGAGGCTGAGGCAGGAGGATCGGTGCCAGTTGGAGACCAGCCTGAGCTATAAAAGTGAGCTCAAGGCCAGCCTGAACTGCATAGTGAGACCCTGTCTCGAAAAGACAAAAAGGGCTGGGGAGATAGCTCTGTGGCACAAGTGCCTGCCTGGCAAATGCAAGGTCATGAGTTCGAACCCCAGTCCTGAAAAAAAAAAAGACA
>PVKN010012698.1:0-20448 GCA_004027915.1 Capromys pilorides
AGCTAATGTCAGCTAATCAGGGACATACACGTGGGGACAGACTATTGGGCAGCGACACGGAAGCAATCAAGTATTACTATATATGGTGAACGCTATCAGGCGAGCAAGAATCAGGAAGCAGGATGTGGGCGCCATCTTGGGCACACGATGGGCAGGGGAGCAGCTGGCGGTAGACGGGCGCCATCTTGTATATTGCCGTAGCGGCTCCTGACAGGAGCTGCCTCATTATTAATCCATATATTAGAAAGAAGGAGGCAAGAGACTTTTCTGAGACACCAGAAGATAAACCACCCCACAAGTTCAATATTAATCGGTGTCTCTTTTTGTCAGTTTGTTGAAAAGCATCTGCTGCGGACCTGTAAAAAATAATTGGTAAAGAAAAATTATGAAGTTTGAGGCCTTGAGAGTTGATTTATTTTATTTTTATTCAGAAATAAAATTAGTCTTTAGTTTTCATTTTTTCAAGATATGCTTATTAGTTTTTGGCTTCAGAAAGCAGTCTTTCTCTAAATAAAGTCAGGCAGCTTACCATAGTTTTCCATATCCTAGCATAATTTAGCTTACTATTAAAATTAGCTGTTCCATAAAACTTTGTGGCTGTTCATAGGCAGTTTTCAGAAAAAGAGAAATCCTGGTCTCCTACGGACGTACAAGAACTTCCTTGGGCAGGACTATCCCTGCAAAAACCAGGAGGATGTTACAACCCGGTGAAAGAGCACTTGGAAAAGAACGTGGGTGCTGAGTTGTTTTTTTTTTTTTTAAATCCACACAAATGTACTGCTAGAGGTGTGCACATGCATTACACAGCGCACTCTGATCTGAATAGACATCATGCCTTTCAAATCATTTTTCTTTCAAGACAGTTGAAAATTCAGTGTTTTTGTTCGTTCGTTTGTTTGTTTTGTGGTAGAAGGGCTTGCTATGGACCGGAGGCAGGAGGATCCCTGTGAGTTCGATACACAGTGAGTTCTGCACTCCATAGAGAGACCCTGTCTGAAAAACCAAAAAGAACAAGCTCTTAAGCCAGATACCTCCCTTACATCAACAGGGAGCAGGGTGACTGTGGGAGCCCGCGGGGGAAGAGCACCAGAAGAGGGCCAGGATGTAGCTCAGCGTGAAGGCCTTGGGTTCAGTCCCCAGTACCAGAAAAGTAGCTCATAGAGTCTTCGTGCCAAGGTTGCTGAGTCAGGGCATATGCACCTCAGCACTGGGAAGGCTGAGGTGAGTGGATCGCTTGAGCGGGGGGTTACCCTGAGCAGCGGGTTACCCTGAGCAGCACACAAACTCTGGCCCCTGTCAAGAGACCTGAGTGCAGCCCTCAGGGATCATCCAGGTGACGTGATGGCTGCTGAAGTCAGGACCCTGCCCCCGGGCACCTCCCACTCAGCCCGAGTCCTCTGCAGAACCTCCTTGGTCTTCTCAAAGGCAGTTAATGAGTTCCTCCTCCTAGTTCCCCTACTCTTTCATGCAAGCCAATTACATAGCACTTACCCTATTATCCTTCACTCTGTAAGAGTCCTCCTCCCCCATAGACTGCGAGATCTGAGTTATTATTGATCTCTGTTTCCAGTGCATGGCACAGTGCCTGGCATGAAGTAGGCATCTATTACACTATCGCAGCTAACTGATTTTCTCTGCTCCTTGGGACTCCCTCCCTGCCCTTTCATTTCCTTCCTTTTTCCTTGCGCTTTCCTCCAGGATGAATAATTTTAAGGAGCCCTAGGCATCAAGAGGGAGTGTTTGTCTGTGCCTTCCTGTTGGTGTCAGGGTTCAAGTGAGAAGTGGATACAAGGTTCTGTGCACACGTTTGTGTGACTGGTGACCAAGGCTGGGACCCCACAGCCTTGAGCGGGTTCACCTGTCTGTGTGAAGTGCTCAGCTTCTCTCTGCTCTGGGACTGGAGTGTGGGAAGGGACAGTGGTGCAGGGGAACTGTGGGAGGACAGCAAGAGGAGACTGGAGGCCCCAAGCCATGCCCGAGATTGTGGGCACAACTGGGACCCCTGAGGATGGCCTGGTACGCCCTGCTCTCCCCATAGAGCTAAGCACACCCCCTGGCAGAGACGCCTAAAGGTCCAGGGCAGGGGAGCAGTTGCCAGCTCCCAGCTGCCTGCACCCCAGAGGGCGAGCAGCAGCTGGTGCCAGGAGCGTGTGTGAGCCCAGCTGTCCCGGGTGGAAGGCAGGAGACTGCACATCTGGAGTATTTTGTTTCTCCCCAGTGGCTGCTGCTTCACTTTCACTTCCAAATCTCCTATGACTGCGTCAACGTGGCTTCCCTCACCCGAAGCACACAGGAAAGGACATTGTGGGAAACTGCATCCATGTGGCTGACTCGGAAATGCCAGAGATCTATTCTCTGAAGCAAAGATATCTGAGATAAAGTGGTTTGTTTTGGTTTGGGGCAGAAAACCAGGTATAGGCTGGCTGGTGAGGGAAGCCTTCCCACATCCTTGCAAGGGGAATTGGATCTGGAAAGATGGTGAGCGTTACGTGGAGATGACTCCAGGAGAGACAGTCTCAGGAAAGGCGGACTGTCCCCAGGGTGTCTTGCTGCTGGGCTGGGTGGACTTCAGAAACATTGTCAGTGGGGATAGGAAGTGGTAGGGCTAGGCAGCATGACCGTCAAGATGTGATGGATTAGAAGAGAACTGAAGCTTCAGCTAATGAGGAGTTTCTGGGGTGAGTTAATCGTCTCGAGCACTAAAGCTGAGCAGGTTCAGGGAGATTCATCCACCTCCTTGGACACAAGGCTCACATGCTGTATGGCCAGGAGCAAAATGGTGGAGCTCAGCTGGCCTCTGAGTCCTCCTTGTAAATTGGCGACAGACTGGTCTGGACCTCTTGCAATGAGTAAGAGGAATGAATGGGGGACTCCTGTCATATTATTATTTCCACAGGAAATGATTTCCAGCCAGGTGGATTCCAATGGCTCCTGGATGCGTCTGACACTCACAGGAGCCAGACCGATGAGCAGCTAGGATCTGGCATTGACTGCCGAAAAAATTCTGCTTTCCTTACCTTTAGACCTTGCCTCGCCTTCTGGCCCCAGCCCCAGAAGGCACATGGTCCTGTAGGGAGAGGCTCTTTCCTTTGTCTGAGAAGTGAGTTTTGCACAGCTCTTCTCTCTTTCCTGCTCTGTCAGCCCATAGGCAAGGACAATTCTGGAACCCGGAAGTCAGAGCTGGAGCCGCCACCACCTCTTGTGCTCACGAGGGCGAGGGTGGTCACTGTCCAGGCAAAGAAGGGGGAAATCCTGGAGGCGGGGGCTTAGGGGCTTGTTTTATGGGGCCATGAAAAGTGGATTATCTTTTTCAAACCATAACTAGAAGCCATTGTGGATTTTCTGCCTGAAAGGGATAGAAATCTCTTTGTCTGTGATAAATAATAATAATAATAAAGAGGTATTATAGCTGCTTTCTTTATCCTGATCACTGAGGAATTTTCAAAAATTTTATCTCTTTTACATCTTCAATCTTATCCCCAACCCCATCTTTAATTAGATTTTCTCCTTTTTGACCACTTGAACTGGGCAAAATCACTGAGGTAGAGTTTGGAAGAATGCTGAGTTTTTTCTGGTTTTATTGCTCAGCTTCAATATTGGTCAGATCCGAAAGCATACTTCCATTTACACAGCCCTCTACTGAAACAAAATCTACAGATCCTATCAAAGCAGTAATTTCCTTCTCCCTTACCAAGCTCAATGTGCTGTCACATCAAACTCATAAATTCTCCTCCCACCCCATACAGAAAAAGCTGAAGGGTTCCTGGTCTTTGCAATGTGTGTTTTGTGGCCCTGTCTCAGCCCTGAGGCCAAGAATGAAGTGCCCAGGCGTTCTCTCCACTTGCCCTCAGCCTCCCGGGACTGCTGAATTCAGCCGGTTCCTGTGCCGATGGCCATGGTCTGGCTCAGGACACCTGTGTCCCTTCCCGGGAATGCGACAGTGCTCCTGGGGCTGAGCTCTTCCTCACTGGGGGTAGGTGCCTCCCTTGGCTCTCAACCAAATTGTGTCTCTGTGGTGCTGTCAAAGCTCTCTCTCCTCGAATGCCTTTTCAGCTTAACCTGCTTGGCGAATCCTTGTACACCAGCCACCTTAACTGTCACCCGCTCTGTGCATCTAGCCTGCTCCTTTGGTGGGACTCGGTGGGCCTGTGGGCCTGGAAGAGCCTTCTGCTCTGGCCAGTCCTTCTCTTGGCTTTGTCACTGAGTCACCTCCAGAGCTCTAACTCCTGCTTCATGGTCGTTAGGCCTTCCAGGCCACTCCCTGGGGGAGGTTTAGGAGCTGCTTGTGCGGTGAGCGATGATATGATTTCTTCTTTGGAGGTTAATCTATCTATGTTAGAAGGAAAGGATAATAAAGAACTACTTGAGATTGTTCTAAAGAAACTATAGACAGCTGCAGGTAATTTGTTATTTAAAAGACTTCAGCCAATCATGTACAGCTAGACAATGATGACATGCAAGGTTCCTGAGACAGATGTCCCTAGAAATGTGCAGTATCTGCCTGGATCAGTATCTTTGTTTTTTTTGGCTGGCTCAGGTAGCCTTAATGGTGGGTATGGGGATCGAACTGCCATCCCCTGCACCTGACTGGGGTTGCCTGGCAGGCACATAAACCACTGAGCTAATACAACAGTATCCCCCTTACACACACACACTTTTTTTTTTTAAGAGCACAGGGGCATCAGACAGACCTGGAGAGAAGCCCGATTCTCCTACTCTGTAGCTATGTGTCTTGGAAGGCTTTTCTTTTTTTTTTTTCTTTTTGTATTTTAGGGAAGGGTCTACAAGGTATTCAAAGTCTCACTACTAAATTGAACTCGTAGTGATCCACCTGTTTACAGCCTCCCAAGAGCTGGGATTAAAGGCACGTGCCACCATGCCCAGTCTCAACTGCCATCTCAGCATGTCCCAGGGGGCAGGGCCAGCACGGCAGGCCCGGGGATTAAACCCCCCAGCTCCTGATCCTGCTTGCAGGCACTTTAATCCACTGAGCCATTTGGCTAGCCCTTAGATCAGTGTCTTTAGGAGAAGAAAAAACTAGAATTTTTTTTCTGCACTAGAGAAGAGACTTAAAAAAAAGGAGGAGGAGGAAGAAGAGGAGGAAACAACTTCTGAGATAATCCTAGGTTATACAACCTCATTTTAAATTATGGCCATGCATGCTTTCACTTACGTTTTAGTACAGGAGGTTATTTATTTATTATAGAGCTTTTTAATAGAATAAAAACAGTACAAACAGTTGGAAATGATACATTTCACTAAACGAAATGATAGAAATTCAACAATGGTTGTTATATTGCATATGGTTGTCTTCAAATTAGTTGTTTGGATCACCAGATATAAGCATGCAAAATTGGTCAAAAGTATTAAAATCTGAACGGTACAGTATCTATTGTTCTGTAAGGGAAGGAAAGGGAAAGAATGTTCAAAGGTAAGAAACAACTAGGATGTGGGAAAGGAGAAAAGAAAGAAGGGAAAATATATATATGTAATATACAGGATAGCTTGGATAATTGTACTGCTGATTTCTACTGGGTTATTAGAAAGAGCAATTAATGTTTAAATATTTATTTATTTATTTATTTATTTATTTATTTTAGAAAGGTCTCACTATGTAGTTCAGGCTGGCCTTGAACCCACTGTACATCTCTGGCTGGCTTTGAACTCACAGTGACCCTGTGGGATGTTATTTGGACCCTACACTTGAAAAGTTCTTTGCTTGACCAAAGAAAACTTCGCTTGACCAAACTTTAGTCAGGCACCTGAGCCTTCTTCTAGGCCCATCTCTTCCCTTGCTTATAAAATCCACCCTTAGCAAGATCATTGCTGAGTTGGTGCCAGGCGAGGGTGTGAAGAACCCCTACCCCCTGGTCAGCACGCTGGTGCTCCACCGTTCCCGGTGATGTCTGCTCAGCCTGACCTGTCTGCAGCAAGACACTTGCTGGTGACTTCCCTCAGAGCCCTGCGGGCCCTTGAGGTTCCCTCTTAGTGACTTCCTGGCCACTGTTCCCCCTCATTTGGTATCCACTCCCTCTCTCCTGTGCTGCATTCAGTATGGAGCCCAATCTCCCCAGGCCAAACCCCTCAGCATGGCCCCTGTGCCTGTTGTGTATTCCTGAATAAAGCTGGGCTTCTGTGCTCTAACAAGTGTCACTGGCAACATTTTCCTTAACACCCCTCCCCTTTCATCTCCTTATCATTCCATACAACTTAAAAGCCCATGGTATGCACTCATGTGTTTTGATCTCATGTTTTTGTTTTTGTTTTTGTTGTGGTACCAGGGATCAAACTCTTGTACTTGCCAGGCAGGTGCTTATGGTGCTGAGCCATATCCTCGGCCCAATTCATGTGTTAAGATACTGAATTTTCTTTATGCCACATATAGACCCAAAGCCATCTCTTCCTCTTGGCAGTCTGTGGTTTAACTGAATAGTAAATACAGTTGCATGTGCTGCTGCTCCTGTCTGATTACCAGAATGTGTGCTGAGATGATCGTTGGGACTTGTTCCCATCACGTCAAAGGCCATTGCCATGGCACTGCTTGTTTCTGTCTCTCTCTGCTATTTTGTGCTGGTCGCTTGGGGTTTTTGGTGAGAAGGCAAGGACAGCCACCCCTAGCCTGGCTCCTCCAACCCCATCATAGACCCCCACCCAGGGCAGAGCACCGTGACCAGGAGGTGGCGATGGCAGTCTGTCCTGTGGCCCCCTCGCCTTTTTTTCTGACACCTGTGGTTGTTTTGGGGCAAATGCCACTATTAACCAGTAAGTTTAACTCTCCAAGCCACTGCCCTCCCTTTGCCTCTAACGAAAGTCTTCAGTGTCCCCTGGTATCCAGGAGTGCACTCCCAGTTGCAGGCACCCGCAGCCTCACCCCACCCCCACCCCCATGTACCCCTGCATCCCTTCCTCCCCCACCACCCTGGGGAGTCCATTTTTCCCTTACAGAGTCCTGTGGTGGGGCCATTGTTGAGGGCCTGCACAGTGCCACGCTGTCAGTGGACTCTGTGCTAATCTCTGCCACAGGAACTAGTCACCCTTACTGCAGAGCTGATGTGGCTCTGTGTTGTCAGTGTCTGTGGGGAAATAACTCTCAGCTGATCCTTAAAGAGGTCATGGCTTGTGTCCAGTTGTCCTCCTGAAGCCGCGTATAGTCACGGGCCGGCTTCTGGAGTTTGTGATTGATTCATGATTCAGTGCTGGGATTCTGGGTGTGAGTGCCCTGGGGCACATACGCTGCATGCAGGTTTAAGGAAGGGGAGAGGGCCTAGCTAGCCACCTGAGCTGCAGCCCCTCCCTTTACTCTCTGCTCTTGCCACCGCCATCAGCAGTTGTTCTCTTCCACATGCCACACTGCTTTGGAGCCAGCCGAGTATGGACTGAGCCCTCCACTAACTATGAGCAAAATAAACCTTTCCTTCCTTCATTTTGGGTGTCAGCTATTTGTCCCAGCAATGAGAGAAGAGTAATTGAGACACTTGTGCTCACATTTAAATTCCCTGGAGCCGAAGCTTTGTCTAGTTTTTTAAAATCTCCTATTTCCATTTCCTGGCATTGCATCTGGCATTGTTCTTCCCCAGATGTTTGTGACTTATCTTCCTGGTGATGTGGGCTTGTGAGAGACTGGAGATAGAGCAGGAAACAGAAGATAAAAGCACGGCACTGGGGGTCTGTCAGTTCAAGGAATGCCGTGTGGCCAAGGAAATGCAAGAATGCTGCAGTGGCGGGAGCCAGGGACTGTGCTGGGCTGGGCAGCCGGCCGGCCGGTGCAGTGGGCGGGCACTGGCCAGGGTGTGGAGCTAGCAGGGGCAAGGTCTGGTGTAAACTTCAAGGCCTGTCCTGGCTGCTGTGCTGAGAAGTGGCAAGGTTCAGGATCTGTCTGGGCTCCAGGTTTCTAGCTCGTGGAGTGGAGAAGAGATCAAGGTGTCTAAGACGGATGACACTGAGGCTGTTGGCCGAGGGCTGCCATTAAAGAAGGAGGGCAGATTGCAGGCAGGGCCTAGGCAGCAGGATGGAGGGGACATTTGTGGGGAAGGACAGCACATGGCCAAATAAAACTTCCCATTTGCACATTTGTTGACCCATTCACCGTGAACTGTCCAGGACGAGGTATTACCAGGGATTTTCACTTCCACTTCCTGATTTTTAATTTCACACATGTCTAATCCATGAGTCCATGTGATATGAAGGGAAAGAAATGCCTGGGACATGCTCCCTGCCCTTGGTCAAAGAAGGTGAGGAGCAGAGCTGATTTAGGCAGAGCCAGGACACCTACTAGTCTCCCCAACCCTGTTCTAAGCCCCGCCTGTGGCACAGTCCCTTTCAAGTCCCTGGGGAGCACTGGGGACAAGCTCCCCACTGCAGAAGTGTGAAGCTGACCTTTCAACCCAAGTAGAAAAGTATCATAATGGGAATAAAGCAAACATAGTTGTTTGCTTAGGAAAAGCCTTTCTTGTGAATCATTTCGTAGAGTAAACCGCATGATAGGTCAAAAGCTAGGGTGGGACATAGATGTAGAATCATAGCATTGAGAATGTTTCTGTCAAGCAAGTCTAGTTTGACAAAGTGCTGTTCTTTTTCATTATTTGAAAAATATTTAAACTGATACATGAAAATGTAAAAAGACATACATAGTATTTATGGGATGCCATATTGTATTTTGACATACATGTTCATTGTGTCATATTTTAGTCAAGTTAAGCACATGTAGCGCATCTGTCTCCTCAAACATTGATAGTCTCCTTATGGTGAATTTCAGAGTCTCTTCTTCCAGCTCTTGGAAGCTTACAGCACATCACTGCTACCTGTAGCCACCCTGCTGTTGTGGATGGCACCAGAACGTATTTCTCATATCTCACCTCAGCGTGGTCTCTGTCTCGGTCACTCTCCTTGTCACTGAGGCACTAACCAGACACTCACCACTTGAAGGAGAGGTTTGGGCTCCCCTTTTGTTCCATAATCAGTCAGCAGGGCTCCCAGGGCAGGGCAGCATGGCAGAGGGGCCAGGGGGAGGAGGGCGGCTCACAGCATGGTGCTGGAAAGCAGTGAGAGCAAGAAGGGAAAAGTGGGGCAGAGATGAGCCCCTCCAGGCTCCAGCCTAGCAGCCCCCTTCTTCCGACCAGATTCCACCTACTAGCAATAGCAAGTCAGCTATCAACCCCCATGACATAGTCGCCTCCCAGAAGCCCACCCAGGAACACAGGAGGCCTTGTGGGACAGCTGGGTGTGAACCACGACCATGCCGACTGACCAGCCCTTCTTCACCCAGCCCTAGCCCTCCAACTCTCTTCACCTCCACCGACCACCATCCTTCCCCCCTCTACTGTTATGGGATCTGCTTTGTTAGACTCCACCTAGGAGAGAAATCATGCAGCATTTGTCTTTCTGGACATGGCTTATTTCACGTAACATGATTTCCATCACGTGGCAAATTACAGGATCTCATGCTTTTTAAAGGCTGCATGGTGCTCCGTTGTGTGTTTGCCCTGGTTTCTCTAGCCATGCATCAGTTGGTGGACATTGGCATTGTTTCCATGGTGAAAAGTGCTGTGGTGGGCACGGAGACGCATGGTCTGTCCAACAAATTCACTTCACTGCCTTTGGAAGCAGTTGCTGGACATGGGAGTCTATTTTTAACTCTTCGAAGCCCCTCTGTACTGTGCTCTGCAGTGGATCTACTGATACACATTTCCGCCAACAGTGTGCAAGGATTCCTTTTTATCCAAGACTTTATAGCACTTGGTTTTTGGCCTTTTTTATATTTGCCATTCTTGCTGGAGTAAGGCGATACCTCATTGTGCTTTTGATTTGACCGTTTGTAGTGTTGGACCTTTTGTTTTGCCCCGCCGTGCCTAGCTTCCAATGAGCTCTTTGTGAAGAATATTCTCTCTGTCTAGTCTTTATGCTTTGCCAAGTTCTGCAGCGCTTTTCCAGGTAGATTGTGCAGGTGCCAGAGCTGGAGGGGAAAGAGTGGTCCAGGCAGGTGAATGTAGGAAGGGCCGCCTGAGCCCAGGCCTCCCAGTGAGCAGACAGCCAGGCCACAGGGGACAGGTGGTCGGTGTAGGCATGGCACAGGGCAGAGAGACCCCTGGAGGAGACCACATAGCCAGCACAGGGATGATTCTCCACCCACAGCTGCTTGTCTTGTCTGCCTAGGAGAGGAAGAGGGTGTGTCTGTGACCTGAGCCATGGGGACATCGAGGTGGCCACCGAAGGACCAGCATGTGAACCATGTGGGCTGTGGTGCATCCAGGTCTGGGGAGCAGTGTAGAGTCTTTGAGGGTCACTGAGAGGCAGGAGCCAGGGCCCATGTCTGGGGCAGGAGACAGCTGGCTCTCATGCCACCCTCTCCTTACCAAGCAGCGTGGAGGCACACCCATCCCAGCACACTCAGACACACTCAGCACACTTGATTGCATATGTCTGATGTGCTCACCTTCGCTGCCTGTCAGTGCAGCCACCTTTCCTGGTGGTTGCATGGGTCAGGGTTCTTCAGAGCAGCAAGAGCAGCAGGACTTGGGGAGAAGAGTTAAGGGATTGACCCCTCCAGTTGAACAGCATGCGGTCCTCCAGCTGGACACTGCAGACGGCTCAGACAGTTCAGTCACAGGACAAGGCTGAGAAGGTTATGTGAGCTGGAGCTCCAGTGTTGGAGAACCAGGAGTTCTGAGGAGCAGGAGATGTGAGAATGGTGTCGCAGCTCCAGGAGAGAGAGATGGCCCTGCCTCCATCTTCCCATCTCTGTGGGGAAGTGACACTGCTGGCACGAGCGCCCCCTGGCTGTGGTGCTGATCTCTTCCAGAAGCCACTTGGCACACACCTAGGAACAGTGTGTTGTCAACTGTCTGGGCATCTCTTGGCCCAGTTAGGGGGACATGGGGCTGGCAGCGTAACTCAGTGGTGGAGAGGACTCGGCGCCTAGTGTATGCCAGGTCCTGGGTTCCAGCCCCGGCACCACAAAACAAACAAAAGTTAACCAAAACGGTGCTATTCCTAATCCTACTTCTACTTCCAGGGATAAACTCTTATTCATAACTGGGAATCGCCTAAGTGCTTCAAAGTAACGTAAAATGCTGTGGGCTCGGTGATTTACACCTGTAATCCCAGCACTTGGGCGGCTGAGGCAGGAGGATCATTAGGAATTCAAGGCCAGTTTGGGCTACATAGAGAGTTCCAGGCCAGCCTAACTTACACAGCAAGACTCTGTCTCCAAAACAAAGCAACAACAACAAAAAAAGAAGCACAAGGAGAGACTTGGTCGTTTTGGTAGAGAGTCATGTGAGCTATCAGATGAAATTTTTTAGTAAACATATTAGAGTAAAAGATTCTGTTTGTATAACCAAAAATCCCACAATGATGTGGCTTTGAAGTGAAGTTCATTTCTTTTCTGCTGTCACTGCCCTAGAGGGTGTGCTGTGTCCATGGGGCATGAGGAGCTCACGTCAGCTTGCCCATCGGTAGCATCGCTTCCGTCCTCTGCTCACTTCAGTCTTGGCTCACAGGGGCTGAAGTTGGAGGGAAGCGCACGCCAGGCGGAAAAGTGGACTGCTGCCGGCTTTCTCACTTCATTGTCACATGGCTATACTGTGACACAAAGGCTGGGGCATTCTTCAGTTACCTAGCCAAGTCCAGCTCTCCCTTGGTTTGGAGTTCAGAGACAGCTGGCAGTCTTCGCCACACTGAGCCCCTGTGTCCCCATTGTACGCGAGGGCTTGTCCAAGGCCCACAAGTCTGGCCCTGTGTTGTGGTAATTGTCCTACCTGGAAGTCCACAATCCTCCTCTTCAAGGTGGATTTGGCTCCCACTGGCCTGGGAACAAAGTGGCAGGCTGTCTCTCCTCTTCACATCCCATCTGTGTGGAGAGCAGGGAGGGGAAAGACCTCAGGGAAACTCCCAGTCAGGGAAGAGAGGGGCACACACGACCGCTGGGGTCCACGACAGTGCAGTGGCAAGCTCCCCTGCAGAGCAGGGCACGTCACATCGACTCCTCCTGTCCCTTGCTGTCTCTTACCTTGGAGTAAAGAGCTCTTCCTGCTCAGTTTCCTTCCTGGCCAAACCTAGAGTGACTCAGGGAGTGGCCCAACTGGTGACCAAAAAAACCCACTGCCTGCTCAGAGACACTGGGGCCAGAGTGCGAGCACCGAGGTGCTGCGAGGAGCCATAGCCCCTCGGCTCTCACACAGCTCACTGGCTTCTGACCCCTCATTCCAGCCAGCCTACACCCTGTGAGCTCCCCAGTGTCCTGTTAGGACTTGGATTCCCCTTTATTTCTGGGCCACTTAAGGCCCGTCTCTCCACTTAGTGAAGCCTCTGAAGCTGCACAAGCGGAAGGGGTGACCAACAACAGACTGTGACTCCAGTCTCTTGTTTGAGGTGTAGGAATCGCGGCGCTTCCTGCCTTCAAGCTCCCAGCCCTTACATCTTTTTTCTACATTTTTCTTTGCACATGAGTCTTGTGGGCATCACGACAATGCGATCTGCTTTCTGTGGTGGGCCAAGTGACAGTCTGTTGTTGTTTTTGGAGAATCAAAAGACTTTGTTGACACGGTCCCAAGTTTTAAAAATTCATTTTCTTTGTCTCTATTCTTTTTTTAATTTTCTTTCTCTCTTTTAATTGTGCAAGGTCTTACTACACAGGTTGGACTCATAGTGATCCTCCTGTTTTCAGCCTCTCCAGTACTGAGATTACAGGTGTGCACCACCATACTGGGTCTCAATGGCTGGTCTCAGGGGCAGGGCTGGTGCAGCCTGTGGTGCTGAGGATTGAACCCTGGGCCCAGTGCTTGCCTAGGCAGCCATTTAGACCACTCAGCTATCTCTGTGGCCCTGTGTAACATATCTTCCAGGTTTGTACATGATGTAGTATGTGTCAGAACCCTCTTCCCTTTTATAAACCAGATGATGTCTTGCATGTGTCTACCACATTTTTCTTACCCATTCATCCACTGATGGACACTTGGATTATTTCTATCCTTTGGCTACTGTGAATAATGTCACCATGGACGTGGGCGTGCCGATATCTGTTTCCAGTTCCCACTTGCATTTCTGGTGTTTATACTCCCTAGAGGACAGCTCTGCATCATACAGTAATTCCGTTTTTGATTTTTGGTGGAGCAAACCACACAGTGATCTCCATAGGGACAGCAACATCTCGCATTCTGAGCAATACCAGGTAAAGGTTTGGGCTTCCCCCCATCCTTGCCAATTCTTGTTTTTGTGGGTTTTTTAATAATAGCCATTCTAAGTGTGGGAGTGGTACCATTCACAATTTTTATTATTGTATGTCCGTGACTCAAAATAACCCATCTTCAGTGCATCCACATGGAGCATCCTGATCACTTCCTCTTCCTTTCTCCGGACTCCTTCCCCTCTCCACAGATCCGCTTCCTATCATCTCTTGTTTATTTTGCTCTTTATCTATACTTTGTGTTTCTCATATAAAGGAACCCATGTGATATTTAACCTTACGCATCTGATTTGTCTCACTTAGCATTGTGATCTCAGGATCCATCCATCTGTTCATCTCTTTTTGATCAAATGTTTTATTAAAAAAAAAACTTTTGCTATGATGCAGCATACGTAATGAAATTTATCATTTTAACAATGCTTCAGTTGAAATTAATTATATTTGCAATGTGTATGACCTCGCCACTTTGTTTCTGAACCTTTTGTTATGGTTTGTGTCTAGTTGTCCCCCCAAAGCCTCATGCAGTCATGGGCCAAGGACTTTTAGAGTTTAATTCATGACCCACTGGTATTATAGGTCTTAGTACCTCTGGAATTATGGGTGTGAGTGTTACACCCAGCCTGAGGCAGAGAGCCTGAATGCAATATAAGGGAGACAGAGAGACAGACTTCCTCTGTGTTGCGATTGTTGCTGTTGCAACTTCTCTTGCTCTTTGGCGACGTCATGAGAGGTTGCTCTCTGCCATGTGCCACTCTGCCTTGGAGCCAACTGAGTATGGACTGAAACCTTCAGTAACTGTGAGCTAAGTAAACCTTTCCTTCCCTCACTGTGGGTGTCAGGTATTTGCCCAAACAATGAGAGAAGAGTAACTGAGACACCTTTTCATCACCCTGTTGGTGGAAAATGTCCAGGTAAATTCATAATAATTGAACAGTTGTCATAAGACAGTTGGTCCCTAAATACATTGGTATGCATCTCTAAAGCTAGGGACCTTTCCTATGTAATGCAACACTACTGTTGTATGAATCTTTCCTCATGTCCCTTTGAGGGAACTTGTACACAAGTCATACTTGCAAGGGAGGCTGCTAGATAATATGCAATTGAGTGGCCATTTGCCCAGTTATACCAACCTACAGTAATAAATCAATAGAGATTTTAGTTGACTTACACTGTAAGAAGATTGGAGAATGGACGTATTAGAGCTGTAATGCAGTGTCTTAAGAATGTTATTAAAGACTCACTCTTTGAGCCTTTTATTCTGCCATCCTCAATATGTTGGCTCTGGGTCATCATGTTTGTCATCTCATAGTTACATAATGGCTGCCACTGCACAAGGTACTACATCTTCACTACATCATTCCAACTAGGAAAAAAGGGAGCTGAGCAGAAAAGAAGTTTTCTAATTATTACAGCGCAGCAATGCCTGACTTCCCCCATCTCAGCCTGTGCCCTCAGGCTGAGCTTGTTGCTGTCCTAGATAAAATCAGACCTCTGTCAGCCGGGGAAAAAGGAGTGACCATCAGGTTGGTGACTATCAGGTCTGTCAGGTGCAGATGGTATATTTGTCATTAAAGTTATAAATGGAGGGCCAGGGAGATAGTTCAGCAGCCTAAGCCCCTGCCTGGTAAGTGTAAGGGCCTGAGTTCAATCTCCAGTACAAAATAAAAAATTATAAATGGAGTCCAAGGAGGCTGTTGGAAGAGAAACTCCAAGATGTTGAGTTAAAGTACACACAGAGGAACTTCCGTCTCAGATTATTCCACGAATGCAGCTGAAATGGCATGTTCTGTCTGTTTCTGAGAAACAGTCCTGTGGACCTCCAGCAGGAAAGCACCCCTAGCGTCATCTGTCAGTGAATAAAGGAGACTGCTTCTGGAAATCAAGGCAGTATTGCAGAAAAGCCAGTCACTGTTGGTTCTCTCTAGAAGTCGCCAGCCCCTTTCAGGAATGGAAACATTTGACAGACATCTTTTACTAATATATTCAGTGCTCATGGAGACTTTTGTAGGGGGAGGGGACAGGTTAGCCTCAGGGCAGGCAATGTCTGCACTGCCTAGGGGAAGTCATCCACGCTCCCTGCCTATCCTGCCCTCCCAAACTTGGGACTCAGTGCAAATGAAATGTTAACTATTAGCAGAATGAGTGGCACTTATTTTGGGGCTGTATTGTGCATTTTGCAAGGCTGGTTTATAGCTGAGAGTCTGTGAGCATTTTAGGAAGAAAACAAAATCAAATAAACGGTCCCTGTCATTACCACTTCTAATTGCTGATGAATCACAACCCAGTGTTGGCCCCTTATGTGTGCCAGCGACATGCATGGTGACAATGCCCAGAGGCTCTGGGTGTGGACCCTGTGTCCATCCTGGGCCCTTGCCGATGGCCTGTTAATCTTGCCCACTGAAGTCCAGCTGGCCCAGAGAGCAGAATGAAGGCTTGCTGTGGCAGGGAGCTCATTTCCTGGGAGGCCTTGAAGTGAAAACAACAACTCAGGGCCCCAGACAGCACTTGGAGTGGAGTGTACGGCCATGTGTCACTTACCAGAGTGACAGTAGGCAACTTCCTCCTTCTGGGGATGGCACAGCAGGGGCTCCCACGACCTGGCCTCGCTGTGAGGGCAGTACGCAGTGTAATCTCAGGTGACCTGCATGTAGGAGGCCATCTTCATGCAAACAAAAATGTCTTTATGTGGCGACTCCAGGTAATTTTACTCTTCTTTTGAGACAGGATCTTGCTAAATTGTTCATGCTGGCCTCAAACTCATGGGTGCTTGGGTGGCAGGCCTGTGCCACCACACCCAGCCGTGTGTGGTTAACACTTAACTCATGCCAGACGCTGTTCTGAGTGCTTCGTTTTTTTTCACTCTTCATAGCACCATTATTATTCCCACTTTACTGGTGAAGAAACTGAGGCACAGGACTTAATCGAGGTCTCACAGCTAGTAAGTGGGCTGAGATTCTGAGCCTTGCTCAGTCTACAAAGTGGGCCACCTCTGCCCACTGCTCTAGGTAGTCATCTTTTCCAGCCCCAGAAAATATTGTCTTCACTTTTGTGACCCATCGCAGTTATTATTATAAGAAAGGAAGGAAGGAAGGAAGAAAGGAAAGGAAAGGAAAAGAAAGAAAGGGCTCAGGATATTGCTCAATGGTAAGAGCACTGGCCTCGGATGCATAAGGCCCCTGGTTCAATCCCAGCACTGAGAAAAATAGAAGTTTTTTCACTTAAGTTTTGTTTATTTGCAGTGCTGGTGATAGAGTTGATAAAGTTTTAAAAGATGAAAACAAGTCAAGGGCTTTTCCTTCTGCAGATTGGAGGTGTTTCACTGTCGCTAGACAGAATAGAACTGAGATAGTAACAGCAGGCCATGTTCTTCAGTGGCGTCATCAGTCTGCGTCAGAGCCCCTGCGGCTCAGTGGGCAATGTGAAGAGGCATGGCTGTGGCTGTGCTGGGGCTGGAGACCACAGGCTTCCCCCCAACACCCCTGTGTCTCAGCTTGCATGATGAGCACAGTAAATTTTCTTGGGCCTTTTACAGCTAAAAACTCGGAGCAATAAAACATCCAGGTTGGGGCCAGGACAGTCCTGCTTCAGTTCCTTTTCTCTCTGGGGAAAAATGAGCATACTCGGCGTGCCAGGCCATGCAAGGAGCAGAGATGGGGGCTGTCACTGTTACATGCACTGTCTCCCCCCGCCCCGAGTCTACACTATGCAGTCACACACATGCAGAGAATGAAGGTCACTCAGACATTAGGTGACAGGTACTGGGGGAGGAGAACACATCGCCAGGGAGGCATGTGCTGAGCTGCAGTGCCGCTGCTCAGATCTGCCCATCTGGATACCAGCTTTGCGAATCTCTTGGATAAATAAGCCCATGTGGAGCAGCACAGCCTCCCATACCAAACATTAGTGCCAGACCCTTCAAGAGAGCTGATGCAATCCTTGTCTTTTCCTCCTTTTGCCAGAATGTCAAGAACAAGGTTCCATTTAGGACATGGGAATACTTTCTGGTCATGTAATATTACTGGAAGATCAGCACTAATAAATGTCACAGAGAACTCTTTTAAAGTTCAATGCAGAAAGATGAAACTCAGTAATACTGTAGAGCAGGCACTGAGGAAGCATGTGAGGTACACCTCCTCTCCTGAGGGCCTACAATGTGGTCCTGGTGTAGCACCAGATCTGGGGAGGACGGGCTGCAGCATCCTCTGTAGTCCCCTTGGGTTCAGTGCTCTCCCCGTCCCTGCTTCACCTCTTGGCCTCCAAGGCTTTCTCCTGCAGAGCATTCCATCCTTCTTTCTTTCCTCAAAGAGGGCAGGAAAAATATTGTCTTCTAGTCTTTGCTCATTTGGCTTGGAACTCATCTTTGCTGGGACAGTAAGTCAAGTTTGGGTGATATTTTCTAATGTGACTGGAAGCAAGGGACAAGTTTATTTGGGAGAATGAAAGGAAAAGAACCATCTCACAATGTTCATTTTATTTTCTTCTTAGTGCCTATTTCATCCCACAAATTTTATTATTATTATTATTTTTTTCTTTTGGTGGAACCAGAGATCGAACTCAGGACCTTGCACTTACCAGGCAGGCACTTGTGCCCCTGAGCTATCTCCCTAGCCCCCTGTTGTTGGTTTTTTGAGACAGGGTCTCACTAGGTAGTTCAGGGTGGCTTTGAACTCATGACAGTCTTCCTGCCTCAGCCTCCCTGGTGCTGGCATTGTTGCCTGGCTAATAGTTTTAATTTAATTTTTTATTTTATGCATTTGGTACACATCTCACTGCACAGCTGTGCTCCTATGATCCTCCTGATTCAGCCTCCCTGGCACTGGGATTATAGGCATGCGCCACCACACCTGACCTTGGAGGCTGGCTTAGCATGCCCGGGGTCCTTGGCTTGCCTAGGCAGGTACTTAGAGCATTGAACTATCTCCATGGCCCTAATAGTTTTAACTTTAATTTGCAGGCAACAGTGAGGCAAAAACAAGGGAGTTAATTTAACAGACCTGTCGCCTTGTTCTTCACACAGGTACTTCCAGTCAAGTGCGTTATCTGATGTTGCCAAACCAGGGCAGCTCAGAGTCAGTCCAGTTCACCTCCTGGGGCCGCCACAAACCTCCAGCACCAGCAGCTGCAAGGTCTTTGGTCACGAAACAAGCTGAATGTGGATACGGATTCTCTGAGACCAGAAAGAAATATGTCCGAGTCTCCTTTAGCTAACCCAGCCTCACCAGGGAAGGAGACAGAAACACAAGTGTGGCGATCTATCAAGTGGGGCACCAATGGGTTACCAGAAGTGGAAGCCAGCCCCAAAGAGTTCCACCGTGATCTGCTGCCCTGCAGATGGCCTCAAAAACGTGGCAGTGTTGGCCTAGAGCCAATAAATGAACCTGTTGCCGCTAGTTGTAGAAGTGCCACTTCACTGCACTGTGGTTCTGCTTGTCAGGTGGCCTCCCCGGGAGGTGACTCGGGTACTTTATGTTCTTAAATGTTATATTTTGCCATGAAGATTATGCAGGCATCCAGTGTATGGAGTAGATTTTGACTGATGTCAAAATCTTTTTAGGCAAGGATGAGATGTTAAAGTGAAAATTATTTCTTTCTGCTTGATACCAGTAGTTTTTCATAGATAATATGAGAAGCCTGTAGTTTTCACTTCATTGGGGAGAATTTCTAATTCACATAATTTATGCCTTAAAAATGTAATAATACTTGGGTGGTTGAGGCTGGAGGATTGTAGGTTCAAGCCCAGCATGGGCAGTTTAGCAACTTAGTGAAGCACAGTCTCAAAATAAAAAGACACAGCTAGGGATGTAGCTCAGTGACACAAGTGCCTGCCTAGCTAGCACAAGGTCCTGAATTTAATTTCTGATACCAAAAAAAAAAAAAAAGCCACAATGGCCTGGTGACACAGTGCCTAAGGGAAGGACTCATGTTTCTGCCCACCTGGCCTTGCAGGGCTGTTCTACTTGGGTCTTAGGCAGGTTTGATGCTCACCTGGCTGTATTCTTACAATTAAAGGGTTCAATAATAATAAAAAAGGGACAAGAACAACATTTAAGATTTCTTGACAGCAAGTGGTAATATCCAACCATATGTCCAATCTTACATAACTATATCTGCTAATCTGAGCAACAGATTTGATGATAAAATAGATAATATATCAACAATTGTTAGCTATTCTTGGTCTGAAAATCTGTAACGTATGTACTATTGTATGTTGCCTTGTTTCTTTCTGTATTTGCTTTTTTGCTCTTGCTTTGCTTTTACTTTTCAAAATAAAATTAAATAAATAAATAAAAAACATGTCACCATCATCTCACTCTCCTAGACCATCATCTCACGTCCAATATGAGACCCAGGTCGCTTTGACTTTTACTTGATCTGGGATTCTCTCTTTGCATCTTGAAGGACAGCCGTGAGGGAGCCTAGCGAACAACAAGGTGCTTTGGGGCTGCCGAGACCAGAGAGCGCCGGACCCACGTGGAGGAACCCGGTATACAGAGGCCCTCTTTAAAAACTCACCGAGTAGGACAACTTGGTCTTGGTAAAATAGCTGAACCTTTCACTTTCTAGAGATGGAGGCAAGAAATTCAGGTATACCAAGAATTTGGGAAAATGTATTAGGTCTGAAGTGCTGAACCTCAGCTATAATTTAATAGAAAAGATTAAGATGATGGACCCAAACAAATATGGGCAAACTGTTAAAATTATAAGAACTCAACCTATCATACAACAAAATCTGCAAAATTGAAGGCTTAGGATCTTCTCTATAATGTGCAAAACCTTGTAGAAAATGAAATTGAGAATATTCCCACATGGCTAAGAAAGAAATTGAAACTTTTGGGAGTCTTCAATCTAAAAGGCAACAAAATATCATCGATTGAGGATGTAAATCAACTGAAATAACTTCAGATTTTGACTTCTCCACTCCTGGATGAAAATCCAATCCTGACCTCCTCATTGCCTCCAGTTTATAATTTGCCACCTCCGGTCACTGGGAAGTTTGGAAGGTCAGCCAGTGACTGCTCAGGATCCCAGGAGGCTTTGAGAGATTCAGCTTTAGAAGAGGACTCTGTAGAGAGTCCCAGCAGAAGATGGTAGAAACGGAAGAGCTTAAGAAGAGAAAAGCTTCCTTGAGGAATTCAAAATCAAGACAAACGAAACAAATCATTAAGAAAGGAGGCCATGTCACAGAAACAGAGCAGTGAGGAGCTGGAGCATGACCTAAACACAGAAAATGGGGCCGGCGAGATGGTTCAGTGGTCTAAAGCGCC